>PGGA01000015.1:710356-800467 GCA_004380915.1 Calonectria pseudonaviculata
CCCCCCCAAAAAAAAACACCAGAATCAAGAGCGGGATGATGTTGATTGTGTTGGTGTACAGGTGTAATATGCAAAGCAACTCAGTAGCCCTGTATCGCAGAGATGCCCGTTTGAGCCATCTCCGTCGTCCTGGAATTATCACACCGACATGCACTACACCCCGACTCAACGTCTTGTCGTGCTGAACAAGACATGGCCAGAAACGAGATAGCTTCGGGACAAATGACTCGACTGGGACGCGCGATGCCACCCTCACGTACAAGGATAGCGTTATGAAGTCGATATTTTTGACGCTTCGCCCATTTGCTGGAAAGGCTTAGGCGACTCCAGTGGCCGTTTTATGAGGCAGTGCACACCAACCGTTGCCCACCGATGACTCAAGGTCCGCGATTTACCATGCATGTATGCTTATTCCCACAAATTCAGCCTTATGCGGCCGAATGTAAATTTTTTTTAAATCACAGCCCGTAGTCATCGCTCTGTACCATTACTCGATTGGCTGGTAGCTGATTGATTGCCTGTTCTGCGTGGTCAGATTTGCTCACAGTTACGCGTACACGTTTCATTCTTGGTTGCCGCAACCAAGTGGTCAAAATATGCATAAAATGGCCTCTGTTGTCCCGGAGCGCACTCCCGCAACTTTCTTTTGCATCTTCACTTTCATCGCTTCTACAGTTCTTCTGTCTGTTCCGACTTACCTTGCAAGAATTTGAACCGAGAAGCCCCCTAGAGTAGTTGGATCAACCAAGGCCACCATGGCCATCGACGTGCCCTGTGTGGCGCTCGCCTCACCCACTTGCTTGGCTTCTACGATTGCATTGGGTTACTCATTATACTTTTGCCGCAAGCGAAGTAACCCTGATCGACGCGGTGTCAGCTACTACGACGTAGCAATCTGCCTAGTTCTAGTGTTAGTCATTCTTGTGTTCCTTTGCATTGTTGCGAGCTGTCTTGGTTCTTGCCTTCATGACCGGTGGCAATATGATCCAGCTTTAAGCCGGACTAATTTATACACATAGATTCTGCGCGGTGAGCATAGTGGGCGCATTCTTTCCTGATGCCTTCATTGGGGCAGATCTGTCGAGAAATCTCATCGACGTCTTGATTCTTCTCTTACTCGCCCTTTTCAGCACCGGCATTGCCATTCTCCAACAAAAGGGAATGCCAAAATTGCGGGTGCTGCAGGGTTCCTATTCTGCCGCTGTTGTACTCTTCGTCCTTTCCACCGTCATATTTGTGCTGTCAATTTTAGACAGACAAGATGTTGAAACAGAAGGTCGTGGCGCATTTTACCCCCATATAATGGTCATAAACATCACTTTTCACGCCATCGCCGTTCTTGTTGCTATCATAATTGTCGCACTAGCAATTACTACTTTTAGAAAGGGTCGATCACAAGAGAGCCCACGTTGGGTAATATCTTTTTTACATTATGTTTATGGGTTGACAATAACTAACTGAGCGGTAGCTTTCACGTACGTTTTTGATTTGCTCTCTATTATGGCTACTTAGCACCCTCTACAGACTGTTAGCTACAGTTTTATGTGGAGCTGCAGAATGGATTCATATTACCGATATTCCTTTTGCTATCTGGCCAAAGTTAGTCCTTCTCTGCATTATTGCTACTCTGGGATTCAAGAGTCCAGAGGGACTATGGAATATGCCAATAAACCTTGAGATGGTGAATGCTGCCACCACTGGGGCCGGAGAGATGGCAAACCAAGCCGGTAGCAGTTGATTTTTTTCTTTAGCATAAACAGAATAGAAATTCACAAGAAAAAGAATTGGAGTTGATATGAAATACGTTTTTAGTTGGTTTGAGAACTGTATTTCATTATATTTTGCGTCACCGTATTATGATTCGATTAACCGTTCTGCGTGGTGCGCCTCATGCGGCCTTGGACCTAGCATAGACAACAATACCCATTAGATTCCCAGTACTGGATAACCTTTAGATAGATAGATACATTTAGCTATTTAAACAGTCGGAGTGTCGCGACTTGTTCAAAGTAAAATGTTTTTCGACGTGCAAGTAGATGATGGGGACAGCACACTGGCGTGGGTTTTGAAATGGTCGGGACCCATGTGCATATATAAACAGTTTGTACATGGATGGGGGGACTTGATAAATACGGACTCGTTGTACGATTTGTGACTACATGATTCAAAGACTAGTAATATACCATTTCTATTACACCAACAGATATCTAGCACGCACCACAGGTTTGCTGTCTTGAAAGAGGCACACTGGGTATCGACATACTGTACAAATGCCAGAATATTAACAAGAATGGAATAAAAATGATCACAAGAAAATTAAAGTACATCTTGTAGAGCACAAGAATTTTCATGATGATAGCCATCACTCAGACACTGGAGTATTCTGGGTCGAATTGTAAGAAACCAAGTCACCCATTATCCCTTTGATTGTCTGATATAGCACGGGAGGGATGCAAGCTCTGCAGGGAACCAGTTTAACCGTTAATGCCACGGCTGCAGAAGTCGTGGCCGCGAGCGGTGCAGTACGACTCGTATCCATATGAGACTGTACCCTGAGTGTTGCCGCTACCACCACTAACCACGCGAGTCTCTGTGCCTGAGCCAGGTTTGTACCAACCACAGCCCGAGGTGATCAGGCCTGAAACTTGTTGTCTCTCAGAAGCCTTGCACTGAGTAGGGGAGGTACCGGAGAGGGTCGTTTGGATGAAGTTGCAAAAGTACGCGACGACACACCCGGAAATGGAGTAGAAGTCCATGCCCGCATTGACGTTGGAGCCGCCGCCACACTGTGCGTCGAGGGCCGAGTTGGCAGCATCACAGGTTGCGTGGTCGAGGTCCTGAGTACCCTCGTCAGGGTAGCAAGCAACATTCCAGCGCTTTCCAATGGTGTTGAAGCGAGCGCTGAGGGCCTTTGCTGGTTGCGCGTCCTTGGGGTCGACTGCCTCGCCAACACGGACGTGCTCCTCGGCGCCATTGTCAAGAACACGGACGCCATAAACGCCATTGGGCTGGTTTTCGGGAATTTGCCAGCCAGCCACGGCGGTGGCAGCGGCGGCCAGGGACAAATTAGTAGAAAGACGCATGTTGGCTTGAGGGAACGGATGAGAGAATATAACTGAGTGTGATTGTATGGGATGATTACGATTAGAAGGCGGCAATATTGGGCTGCTTATATAGTTGAAAATAAACCAGCCGAATACACAAACTCACGCCATGAAGAAGAGCATGTCTCCATTCCCAGATTTATTTTCGTCTTAATCCAGACAGTTAGACGGCGTCTCAATCCAGACAGTTAGACGAAGTGTGGGACCTCCCTTTGAGCTTGTCACGTTCTGCCTCTTGCAAGGTGCAAGCGAGGGTCCACCGGGTTAGGTTTAATCAGAGCATCCACCCCAGTCCCCAGCCCTACATGCTGCTTAATAGTAGCTTCTTGATCCGAAAATATCCACCTCAACTCAACACATGGTTACATTGTCGGCAACAAGTTGCCGACTGGAGCACATATTCATTTTCCAGGCTAGCGCACCAATGTCAGCAATACGGTGAAAACGTTTAATCGAGATGTTTCCCAAGGTTAACCAAGTATAATTGTAGCACAATGTCGCCAGATCATGTCATTTTGGCAAACCTGCTCAAGAGTCTTGCGGAAGACGACCATGACGTTGATCTTGACAGCATCACCAAAGCACATTGATATTGCATTGCAGTTGCCCCAGATCCATAATAAAGCCGTTGGAAGCCCAAAAGCAAGTTACGAGTGGGTCGGTCCCTCGGTGCGTGCTTTCGGCCCGGCGGGAAGAGCTTAATGACTCCTACCGGTAGGGTCTTGGGTGGGTTTGTTGCGAGATGGGCTGAGAGGATAAGGTCGATAGCGCAAGGGAATGCGCGAATGGATACAATAAGCCGGCTACGAGGTAAAGAGATCCCTGCAGTAGTCATCCCAGAGTTGTCGCCGAACCCCCTTTCCCAAATGGTGCTTCAATGCCAATTAGACATTGAACAGTGAAACGTCTTGCGCCGATAAAGAGCAAGGGGGATGCAGACCAACCTAGTCGGGGTGGAGATGGCAGGATCGGCCTTGAAAGGAGTGGTTTTGGTGAGGCGGTGATCAGAGAAAATGCGATAGAGCCTGTGCATGTATGAATTTAGCGTCAACAAAGGCGTCACTGCAACCGTTATGATGGATATAGCGTGCATAATTGAAATGGCCGGTTAGGAACTTGAGGTGTGCTTTGTGATCGCATCGCAGTGTGCTCCGAGCTGTTCAGAATGGCGAGGCAATGAGACATGGAATAGCGGCAACGCTAATTTGGTAGTTATAATGTGTCGTCTTCTCCAAACAATGCCATATTAGTTTCAGTTCCTGCGGCAATCTTATATTGGGTAGACTCGACTAGTTGATGAGGACTGCCTTTATTACCAAGTGTCGTGACTGGCCATTTGCCCAATGCCACAACCTCACCCCGCTGGTTAACCTCGTTTTTGTAGCACTCTTGAAACACCAACGATAATACCGACTTCTCACACCATGTTTTAAATTCAATTTGGTCTTCCGCGTCCATCTAATGTAGATTTTAATATATAGTAGCATAACACCATGGATGGTCTTTGTTCAATCTTGGCGCTGCTCACGAGAAGTTTCGCCATTTTGTTGCTTGGCATGTTGGCTGTTTTCTTTTCACCACGCCCCTTGAATATATATGATTGAGACCTCGTTTCGTGAGCGTCTAAGTTGGCAGAGAGAGGAAAAGGCGTATCCGTGAATTTGGGCTATCTTGTATGAAAGAGTGGAACAGTCATTTGTATTGTAATTTATGAGTCAGTTTGCCTCTAATGTAATGACCAAATGAAGATGGCCTATTCTCGAGCCAAGCCCTGGTTTGTTGTCCAATCTTATGGGACATATGTGAAAAAAAAAATGTGCTCATGTCATTACCGCCGATGAAGTATCCAGATGAGAAAGCAATGGTAATCTCCCACTGCGCGCACATCTACGTTATATCATCACAAGTAGAGCGCTCCGCACAGACGACGAGCTGACGAACCGCCCACAAAAATACGTCCCCATCTATTTTTAGGGGCAGTACTTTACTTGCCACACCTGATCACGAAACAAACATAGGGCCAGGCCTTGTTATTCATGGCCAACTATGGTCGCATGCCCTGTAATTGTAGGCCAGTGATGCTGTACGATTAACCGCCCGCACGATGCTGGTCCACCTTTCCGTCCGGTACGGAGGAGGCCAACAACCAACAGCCAGCCACCCTGTGGGGCACTCGGCGGCTGGATATGGTATGCGAGCTGTTGGCTGTGCGATAAGCCAACACTCATAAAAAGCCTCAGCATCACTTTCTGCGCAACCAAATTCTATGTCAAATAGTATTTTTTTTTCCTTGCCCATTATACCTTGTTCTCTGTCCCTTGCTCAGGTGTTTCTGCCTCTATAAACCAAGTTTTGGCGTATCCAACAAACGTTTACAACATGTCTCTAAGTGTCCGATATGCCGCTTTTGCAGACAGAAACCCAAAGGAATTTCTAGAATATCTTCAGAAAGAATGGGCCAAAGATGAAGTCTGGGCTCTCCATCATCCTTCTGAAAGGGTGGGGTTCAAGAACATTAAAGTTCTCTGCCAGACTGGGGAACGAATTCCCTTCTCCGAGGCATATATGCCACTCCCAATGCTTATTTTCATTCAAGAAAGATACATGCTGAACGGGGAAAAGTTCAGGTTTATCAAGCTAGACATGACACTTCCTCAGACTCAAGGCCTTGGCCCGTGGTCATTCTTGAAATCCGAGTTTGGTCTGAAGACAAAAGATGACATTGACTTTTACCTGGGCATTCTATTGTGCATTCAACAACAAAACAGCACCGGAAGAATTGAGTATCCTCGGAGGGTTTTGGAGCTATACCTCCGCATACACGCAAAGTTAAAAGGATCGCCAGATTCATTACAGAAGAAGATCAAGTAAGCCGCCCTCATTTCAACTTGGCCATTATGGCGGCCCCCACCGAATACTTATACAAGCGTAGTGAAAAGTTCCAAAATAATGACTTAATCCTTTCCAAGTCTTCATGGATCAAGTCCAGTCTCTGTACCCTTGATAAAACTACCAATATCGCATTGTATACGGCCATTTTTCCGCCTCCGGTCAGCTGGGAGGCTACGCAAGGAGAATGTGCAGATTTGAAAGAATTTTATCAGAACACCCTAAAGATTTCCAACTCAGTATCGTGGAATTCCATTATTAGCGCCCTTCAAAGTGTACCGAACTTGCCTTCTACTTCTTGGACAAATCGCCTTGATTATATATTTACTGCTTTGCATTCCCTGGTTTCGCAATTATCAGACGAAACATTGGAAATAATGAAGTATGCTACCATGACACCTTCCGTCTTCTCTTTTACTCACCCGGTGTTAGGCTATCGTTCGAAAACAACCAGCACATTGGTATTGTTCAAGATGGATCGTTGACGTGGCACAAGCTATCGGCTTGTGTCTGGTCACCATATGTACAGATACCAGGAAAGGTCGACTTGAGTCAACAATATGGCAAGATAGAGCCCTTGTTCACAAATCTCCTAGGCGTTAAAAAGTATGATTTTGAAGCCTACCATAAACTGACAACCTTGCCCGAAACCGAGTTGCAAAACGCCTATGGTATAGAAGGTATAAAAAGGCTCCTCCGAGCATTAAACACATCATTGCCAGAGCATGAGGAATTGCTTGACCCGACCAAGATTCTGTCCAGAAAACTTCTCCCAGTCTTTAAAAGAGAACTCTCAGTGGAGTTTTGCTCGATTGATGACCGATTCTTTATTGCGGACCGGGAATATTTACGACAGCAATTGTTAGGTCGGGTCAAACTACTTCATCTCGCACCATATAATATCTGGGAACTGCAGCCATTAATGCAATGGACCAACCTATCGTCCCGATATCTATCATGGAATACATTTGACGAAACCTACCTACGGAATGCAAGCCCACAGGCTTTACCCAGCTTAGTCTCTCCATCCCAAACCCGAGGACTTCTACGGTACTTATACTATTCACCAAAGGCTGAGCACTTTCTAACATAATTCGGTAGCATTGCAAAGCATTTCAAGAGTCCACGAGCATGTACTTTGGATAGCCAACAAAATCTGGCTCAATTAATGAACCAAGCTCGATTCTTTGAAACAAAGGGGATTTTTTCAACACTCACTTTGGTTTCTTTGCATGACTCCAAAAGCGTGGCTGTTAGAAACCTACCAGGTCACATACATATTGAAGATGATGGCAGTCAGTTGAACATCTACCTGCCTCATGAAGTTGAAGATCAACAAGCCTACTTTTCTACAGAATTTCCGCGCCGCATAGTAGAATGGATGATGTCTGATCCCGCCACTGGTGACATGGGGAGAGTTGATGAGATTGCCATCAGCCTTGTAAAGAGTGTCCTCCTGACCAAAGACATTCTGGTTGATAAAGTGCTTGATATAGAAGGAGTAGTTGGGCTATATGGAGCTGATTTAGGAACTGAAGCCAGGTTAGCCTTCTTTTTCATACACTTTCGTCCATGCTCATATATTTCATATAGATCACCGAGTAAAAATCCTGCCTCTAAAAAGGATGGCCCAACAGCTCCTCATTCAAACACGCCAAACAGTTCCATTCAACCTACCCTTCCACAACCGGGAACTGATCTTTCCAAGAGTATTGGCGGCAGTGATAGCCTTACCTCCAAAGTAGAATCGCTTTATATCTCACCACAGTCTAGTCCAAAGGCCTCTAGATAGATGATAATATCGTTGGCGGGGGATATTTTCTGGTTTCACATACAGAATTTCGCATTCTTCTAGGATATTGCATTCTTTTCTTGGCAGATTTATAAGATTCTAGGCGTTTGGTGATTTATCGTGTAGAAAAAGACTTTAATCTCATTATCGCTTTTTCAAGGCCAGTAGTTGATCACCATATTACCGAATAAGTCGCAAATTTTGTTTCTTCAAATTAGTATGCTTTTTGCTCTCTGTTCTGAACTCTGCTGCAAGAAGGCTTCCCCTGAGATGTTAACATAGATAATTTATACTTTAACATTCTCAGCGGCATTTCTGTTATGCTGGACGTCCGTTAAGATCTATGGTGGCACTGGGCTCTATAATAAGCTATGATATGTGTTAATTTATTCTCAAAGATGATCAATGTCCTTTTTCCCCGTCAAAGAAGCAGAGCTCTTCCATTCATTTTCATCTTCTTGTTTCATATTAAACTCTCTATTCAAAGCTATGCTTGTCTTCATTGAGTATATTCTCTTCGATTTATCTTACAACTCGGGAAAATGACAAGGGCTTCTAAGAGGTACCTTCTGCCTCTATATACTATTGACTGCTTCTAAATATAGTTGAAATGGTGGGTTTGTTTTTAAACAGGCTTCTTCTGGAAGTAGCCTTCCACATTGGCTCTCTTAAATGGCTGTTGGGGCTTTGGTTTCTTTGTCACTTCTCCCTTTGGTCTCGCGGACAATCTCTGACCGTCTCCTTGAAGGCCACCCTGTTTCCCTGAAGGCCTGACTACATCAGTTTGGAAATAAAGTGTTGCTGACTAACTGTTTTCTGCCTTGGTCACGGCGGGTACAAGGGAAGTCAACTCCTTACTGATCTCCCAAAATAGCTCATGTAGTGAAAATAGAGCTGGTTGGGTGAACAAGTCACAAGCCGCGTCTTTGATGACGACTACATGACTGTAAATCATGAAGTCACTGCAATATTACATCCAAACAAAGTCACGCAGCTGAGCACGGCAGGACATCCTCAGTGGTATCTGTCCCAACACAAAATCTAGAGATTTAGCATATTGTCATTGCATGAATATACTTCTTGGCGCTGGCGTGTCTACTAAGCCACCGAGCAATATTACACCAGTATAAAATTCAGTCTGGATGATTATGTCAGATACCACCCAAAACACATCGGCATTACATCAAGGTGCACCGCAAAGCCTAGAATTGTGCCTCATCAATTGTTTTTTCATTTGGAATTCATTAATCTTGCGGCTATCGTCGTATTCGGAACCTTCGGGGTGGGCCTTATTGGTTGTGAATGGAGACCTTCGCGTCATCTGCTGATGGTAAAGGAGGCTCATTACGCAGCTGCAGGTAATGGGTCCTAAGCACAAGCTTATTCAATATCTCCGATCCTCTCATCATATGGAATCTTAAGGTTAAATAGAGGTCGTCTCGTCTGCTTCCAAAATCCTCTGTCCAGATCAACAACATCAATCATTAAGTTTCAAACGCACAAATCGGCCCTACTTTGCACAACTGCTTATATTTCTGCAAATATCACCCATTTCAATTCATCTCCTTCTCCAAATACTAACCTTGGAGGCAATAAAAATGAAGCTGTCCCTCATCACCATCGTTTCTGTGGCCGTCCCGGCCATCATGGCTGTTCCCGTCTCCGCTACTCAACATAAAAGAGGTTACCGGGTTGAACCTGGCCATCTTCACCAACGAAGTGACGGGTACGACGACTACAAGAACTGCGACTGGTATGATGAAACCAAGTGGGAGAGTTACGACAAGTACAAGGAACACTGCAAGGACAAGGTCTACGACAAAAGCCAGGACAAGGCCTACGACCAAAACAAGAAAAAGAATTGTGACTGGTATGACGAATCCAAGTGGGAGAGCTATGACAAGTACAAAGAGTACTGTAACAAGGACTATCATAAGGACGATGAGGACTACAAGAAGTGTGAGTGGTATGATGAGACCAAGTGGGAGAGTTACGACAAGTACAAGGAACACTGCAAGGACAAGGTCTACGACAAAAGCCAGGACAAGGCCTACGACCAAAACAAGAAAAAGAATTGTGACTGGTATGACGAATCCAAGTGGGAGAGCTATGACAAGTACAAAGAGTACTGTAACAAGGACTATCATAAGGACGATGAGGACTACAAGAAGTGTGAGTGGTTTGATGAGACCAAGTGGGAGAGTTACGACAAGTACAAGGAACACTGCAAGGACAAGGTCTACGACAAAAGCCAGGACAAGGCCTACGACAAAAGCGAGGACAAAAATTGCGATTGGTATGACGAATCCAAGTGGGAGAGCTATGACAAGTACAAAGAGTACTGCGACAAGCATGACGAGGGCAAGGACAAGGAGGGAGGAAAGTGAGAGAATTGTGACGGTCATGAACACGACAGCATAGAGGTCCAGCTTAAACACGAAGGCTTCTATCAGGCACCAAAGCTAGGGTGGGGGCGGGACTAGATTCTTGGGATACGATGGATCTTACACACTTGCATGGAACTGGGCACGGGCAAATTGGGGGCCGCAATGATTGAACATGATAGACAATAAGGAGAGCAAAGAAAGGTTCAAGGTGGCAGCCATCACATTCATTTCATGTTTTTTTTTTTAGTCATTCAACCAAGGACAAGCTGATCCGGCACATATTTGTACAGTTATTCATTTCCTTAATACAAACTTCGTACTGTAATCTTCTCACCAAACGCGCGTCACTCGGGCATAAACTCGGTCATTTTGCGGGCTTCAATTAAATTCACACGTTAGACACATGACGAATACTTAATACATGAATGGATTCCAATCGGAATGCTCGGTCCAAGCCATGGAACTGCTTCAGCTGACACGTTTACTCTCCACGGCCAGCTCTGCGGATCTCCACAGTGAGATCCTTACTTTCAAGTGCGGCTGTATAAGCGGAGGCGTCCGGGGGGGGGGGGGGGGGGGGGGGGGGGGGGGGGGGGGGGGGGTGAGATGCGTCAAAACGTTGAGCCACATTACTTCTAGTACCTTCGGAACATCGGGTCAATGTCGCGGCCTTGCAAGTATTGCAGCCATTCTGGTCATTGTTGCTATTCTTATCCACATCTTTCCTCTGTCAATGTAGAAAGCCATCTCCAATCGCTGTCAGCCATGGCCACCAATGGCTTTCTTGGCCGGTGTCATCGGCGTTTAGGTGCCATCACGTGTATCATCCATGTCGTCATGTTCTGCAAGGATTCAAATGCCGAAGCTGCCACACGAAGCTGCCACGCAGCAGACCTCCCAAGCCGGCAGGGATTCCAAGTGTTGCCACACTCCTAGCAAGCAGGCGTGTATGAACGGCCCCTAATGTCGTATTGATGACAGCTGGAATCAGCTGAAACTTTTTCCAAAATTGTCAACCTCCCTGAGATGACGAGTCGGCTTTGCAATGTGCATCTTGGCAAAATCCGCTTGGGGATGCCAGCTGGCTCACATCGATGCTTCTATAAACCCAACAAGAAACGAGACGCTAAGCAGCGTTTTTAGTTTGGTGAGCTAAAAGTAGCGCTTTACTAAGTTCCCTGAATTCTGCATTGCCGTGATTAATCTCAATCGACCGATGATCCGGAGTTTGAGCTGACATTCAGCCCACACTCAAGCTTCACCCCCAGACCTACCACGTAACGCGCGCTAACCCAAAGTGCTAAGAGTCTCAACTGGGCCCTCCCTCAGCCTCCCTCGCTGAGCCACTGTGGCGTTTGCTTGGCAACGCTTCTTGGTGCCCAATGCTCTCGTAGGGTAAGACGTCATAGCAGCCAAAGTTTTGAACCTCTGCAAACAGACACTCGCGTCCATGCTGGCTGCAGTTTTAGCATGTAGACCAAACTCCAAGATGATTGCCAGCTGTCACAATCAGACGTAGGACTCGGCGCGACGTCACAGTGAGGCTGAGAGAAAGATCTTGACTCGTGCTAGGATTTGCACAGGGTCCACCAGTTGTGGGCTCTAGCGCCATCTAATCTTATCAGATGGTGCAAAAAAATGGTTTAAACCAAGCCACTGGGCCTGGTTGTGCCCACTTGACTGGCCACCCGAGGATTGTGTAGGGCCCTAAGCCGCAAAGCCGAACAGCACTACTACTCAATGCAAGATGCGTGGGATAAATGCCGCGTTTCGCCTTAGATTCCCTCGAAACACCATCCGCGTCCATCACCGCCAGTTGGCCCAGTTCAGAGCCATGACGCAGATTGAAGACACGCTTGAGCACGGCCAGCTCCCCAATACGTGCCAGTACACGGCGCGAACCGACAGAGGTGAGTACCTCATCCAGATCGCGTGGCCTCTGTGCTGGGGCGCAGATCGGAAGCAGCCGGATGACGACCCTTTCCCAGTCTCCACCTTGTGAGTTCATACAGGCCGTTTGTGCTGCAAAGACTGACTGGCCGCGCCCAGCTACCTGGTAGACGGCAACGCCTTCTTCTTCTCTGCCGTCGACATTGCCCGGCGTCTAGAGTTCACCGACAATGCCAGGACCGTCGTCGTGGGCGTCGGCTACCCGCCGTCAAAATACATCTTTGACTGGCGACGCGGTACTGACATGACTCCGCCTTCCAAGGATGGGACCTATGACCCTCCCATCGGAGGTGATGGGAAGCCCTTTACTGGCATGAAATTTGGCGATGCTTCCAAATTCCTCCACGTCATTCAAAACGACATCATGACCTACGTCAACAACACCCTGTTCCCCAATCTGAAGCCCAGCCGCAGCGCCCTTTTCGGCCACTCCTTTGGTGGGCTCTTCACCCTCAACGCCTTGTTCACACAGCCCAAGCAATTTGACACATTCATCGCCGCCAGCCCCTCCATCTCCTTCAACAAGAACGGCATCGTCAGGGACCAGGAGACAGATTTTCGCAACCTAGAACACCCCGTTAAGCCTGCACCCTCCTTCATCATCACGTGGGGGTCTGACGAGCAAGACTTGGAGAGACGCCCCGGCGAATCCGACGAAGATTTCGAAAAGAGGCGGAAGACGACAAAGGACACTAGAATGAGGGACGATTCACTTGCTATGGCAGAGCGCCTGAGGAATTGCCCGAGCATCCGTAGTGTCTACACGGCCGAGTTTGAAGAGGAGGACCATGGCTCTGCCGGTGTCGTGGGTCTGGGACGCGGCCTGAAGAAGTTTTTGGTGGATAAAATGTAGGAATAATCACAACCATTATGCCACCGAGGCGCCGATCTACTAGCCAGCTTGAGACTGCAAGAAGTCTTCAAAAGGCTAAACTGTTGATATGAGAATAAATCAACTGCCAAAAATAGATGAAATAGGTTTACACAATTTGGTGGGCCAGTACCAAACCACGCACGTGCGATAAATCAGAATTTACCAAGGTGGCTAGGCTAGAGCAGGATACATTCGTACACCGAATGGCATATCAAAAGTTTTAATGCCATCAGTCAGAAAGGATATATGGCCTGGCGGGAAAATGCAACGTTCAAGGGACGGTGGGGTCTCCCCACCACCGACACCACCGGAGATCCCAAGTCATGTCCCGTTTGAAGCGCCACTACTGATGGGGATTTATTAAAAACCAAACCACGTTCCTATTTGCCCATCTCTGAATGGCTACTCGTTTTGTAAGACAAATCTATACCTTGCTCCCACTTTCTCCATTTCCCTTACCACATTGGCCTTGTTCATAGACCAACCCCAGACCCAGAGGCGGTCGAGATGATCAGGTCCAGCGAGTCTGCATACTTTGAAAACCAGTCCGGCTCTTCGGCTGCCGCAATATAACCATCAGCGCCCATTTCCAATGCGTCGGCCTTCTTGATCATTGATCGGGAAATGGCTACAGCGGTGTCACATCCCAAAGCTTTGGCGAAAAGAATGGCAAAGTGACCAAGCCCGCCGATAGCCACCACCCCCACTTGCATCATACGCGGTTACAAACTCATGAGTCATTGGCACAGTGTTGTTCCAAATCATTGGAGCATCGGTCACAGTCAGGCTGCAAACGGCTTTTGCATTGTGCCCCAACGCCATCCCTGTCTCCCAGCTTTATATTCCGTACTTGCGACCCAACACGGACCACCTGTCCAACAAGTTTGTGGCCGACTACAATGGGATAGTCGGCGGGTCTCCAGCCGGAGCGGGGATATCAATCAGATTGACGTTGTAGTTTTTCTGCTGGTGTCGTATGTTCGGAAATCATCTCTCCTATAAGTAGCCCAAGAAAATATCTTCTCTGTCGGGTTTAAGGCGACGCCCGAATTCACCTCGACACATTCATTCAACCCGATTTAGTAGGCGTCATTTCTGAACGCATAGACCGACCTTTGAGTTCAAATTCGACGGATGTTCCTCACTAAAATTTGCCCCATATTCCCGCTTATCTTGATGAAGACACTGAAAAGCATATTAGGTGCTCCCTTGTGGGGAAAATGACACCATATTAGAAGCGCCAAGGCTCCCAAAGAAACTACACTAATCTAAGTGGCTGGCTGCAGTAGGCTATCCAGTGGGTTGACTGACTAGATCGGCAGCAAGCATTGGGGGATGCTCGGAACCGTTTCTTTGGAAAGCTGTTCTAGTAATGTGTGCTCGTGTCATCTACTTCATCAACCCACTGATATATAATTTGATGATTGCGCTGGTGCAGGTTGTGTTTTGATGCTCAAATCGAATGTAGACAATGTTGAAGATTGAGATACATGTAATTTCTAAATACGCCAAACATACAAGTTCAAAATGCGACCTAGCGATACCGTCTGCGTCTGCGGGTGTAGGGTATTAAGCTTGGATAAATTCTCTGTTGTCAAAATTGAGCAAGCTCCCTTTGAACAAGTCCGTGCTTTTTGTTTTAATGGGCAACAGTTCATTTCAGCAACACACATTTAACTGGAAACTATCTACGGAGTAGTAAGGCTGAGATTAAATCCACTTACAATGTGGGCTGTAAGGTTTAGCGCAAATGACCACCTTGGTCGGATCTCGGCCAAATTTTTAAGTCAAACTGCAAAACTACCTGAAGGTACACGGCAACTCTTGAAGGGTCACCTTGAGAGCCCTCTCGCCTCGTCACGTGGTCTCATTTCTAACTGCGTAGGTATCAAGAGAAGAATACTAGTAATCAAGCCACTGCCTTAGCAGTGTAAGACTGGTTCAGCTTTACCGGGTAAATTAACTAATATGTATATCTCATTCTGCTGCGAGTGGTTTGATATCAATCCCGAGCGGAATGATCACTGTTATCATATTATGCATCTGTCTTGATTTATAAGTCGGCTATTCCTCTCCCTGATTGCGTTCATATCCGCAAACTCATTACTTGGCAACGTTCATCAACTCTCATCAACTTCTCAAACTTCTTCCAGCGTCATCTTACAATTATTTTCACCATGCTCTTCAAGACAATCCTTCTTTCCCTTGCTGCTCTGCAGGTTCAGGCAGCGGCCACAGACACGACTGGGAGAACATTGTCATTTTTGTCAATCCTAGCAATGGAGCTCTAATTAGCGGCGCAGCATCGAGCCATGGCAAGTACACGAAGACTCGTACCCCCCGTCGTCAAGGGGATCGCCCGAAGGTCGAGTACTTTACCAGGCTACCCACCAACCATGAGCTGCAATTCACCAACACTCTTGGTCGCGATCTTCCCATGCTTGACTGGAACGTTATGACTCCCGCCATGCAGCGCAGTCTCAACACCGTTAACTTTGGGTCCGCCAATGTTCCTTTCAAGAATGGATCATTTATGGGGAACATCCAAAAGGCCTTCACGTAAGGTTCTATATATACAGTTTTCTGACCGCAATGTATCAGCTGCGGCCCAGAACAGACCTCAAAATCAAATATCAAGCAATAGTCTAAATGATTGAATCTACGAAGCATCATAGACATCTGCCTGAAAATGGATGATTTTCAAGGGGCATACATATATATACATACATATAATTGCCCAGCTCACGGATTTCCTATAGATAACATATAAACATAAGCATATTATTCTGAAAAGGAAAAGCTCACCCCGCTGACCAAGCACTCGTGATATACTATCCCTTTGAGTGCGGCAAGCCTCCACCTCCGTACCCCGCCTCACATGGCCCCGGCAAAAGCAAGGTGACCTCGAGTGACATCAATGACTTCCGGAATCAACTATCGTTGTCAACAGTGCAATGCAGCTCTATATAGATATGGCCGTTGTTAGGACTTATGGCATTACCCAATTTAGTAGGGAAATAATGTACCTTTCATTTGAGGCACTATGATTGGCTATGCCCCTTGACCGTGACCTAAGTGGAGGCTTACCGCACTCAAAGGGATATGATTGTGAGCCTTCATTGTTCACACACATACTGTTTGTCCTTGGTACCGCTATTTAGTTTCCTTCTCGCTGGAGAAGTTGCCCTCTATATAAGAGGAAAGGTTAAATACTAGTCGATAGGCCCTGTTGTTTCCATGTCAAAAGTAACATGTGCAGGGGGAGCCTTTTCTTTTAAGGCCAAGAATCCATTTCCAGGCCTTTCTGTTGATTCGGGCCGTGATTTGGTCCCCTGAACTCTACTACCAGCAAGGCAGACTGGCATTATGCAAAGCTCGATCAAGATGGCGCAAGCCTCTTTTTCATTATTTTTTGGCTACCATGATTACAACACTCACAGTATATGATATTAGCCTAAATATGTTGCGGCATCGGACATCGATTCGCATTGCGCCTCAATGCGTCAGTGGCTTAGGCATATGCATTTTGCACATTTGCGCTGAATGCCTTGACTAAGGGCCAACGTCACTAATTTTAGTTGTATTGTAAGCAGTTACAATCACATAGCTACCAATATGATGGCGCCGCCCGCCGTTGGGGAATTCGGTTGGGCAGATCAGAACAGCGCCTGACTTGGCTGGGCCGAATGTGGCCATTGCCATGCGTGAACGTCGGTAGCTGTCCCGTGTCTGCCTAAGCATCCCTACAATGTCTCTTATTTTGCACATTCATTCTTCTTTTCTATTGGCAGAGTGGAAAAATACAAAGCAGAACACCAATCATTTGTTGAGGATATCACACCATAATTGTCATCACACGTGTCCATTGTGCACACCAGTGTTTCTCATTCGTCATCATCGCCACTCCCAGTCTTGAACGCTTTGAGTCCTCCCTCACCATTGTCCCTGACACTCCCGACCCCTCTTTGAACCGGAAACATGGTTTGTGGAAAGTCATGCAGCTGCAGTTCACCATCTTCGACAATATCACTCGTACATGAATGAGCGGCTCCTCCGTACCTCGCAGCAAGTGAATATGGTGGATGTGGGAGGTGTCGACGAATAATATGACTGGATGAAAAATGCCATCGCGCAGATCCAATCTTTCACCCGAGTCCGCTGTTCGCCCGAGTCCTGTCCCTCTCCACCAATACCAACTCGACATTCACCCGCTAGCGTGTACCAGGTCAGGTCCGTTGGAGGTAATAGACGGCCGTCTGACCCTACGCGCAACGAATTCCGATGCCACAGCCCCCACAGACGAGCCAAACACCATATTGGTAGGATGATCCCTGATCTGCGTCTCTTGACCGAACTGCGGAGCTTAGTTCCCTAGCGGGGCATGTAGTGACTTGTATGAAATCACGTATGTTTAGTATACGGTTTTGGTTTCAATGCCTCAAGGGCATCTTGTAATTTCCACAAAAGTGCCAGCATCAGTTTTCACATTCGCGTGCGCAAGGACAGCTGGCGCATGACCCACTCATCCCATCACACGAGCAAAGCTCCCAGTAGCCCAGGCAGCATAGCCCGCAGATAAGCCACTGGTTGGCATCACTCTATCTAGACTAGTCTTGACGACGTCAACTCGCCGATGTAGCTGGGGTTCAGGGCCACGATCCTTATCTTGGTCACGTTCGTATTGAAAGACAAGATCAAGTCTACTCGAGCCCTGGATGCCACATTCTTAGATTTCAACCGCTTGCTATACTCTGGTTGCTTGTTCATGCCATGACGCAAATCTACTCGCTTAGACGGCATTTCTCGCGGACATGTGAACCCGGATTTCTATTCCGTAAAGTTCAGTCAGTAAGTGAGCACTGAGCAGAGCGGCATTAATATTCAATCGGTGGCTATTGTGTGCTTCACCAGCCGTGCTGGCTATACCATCTAGCATTGGTGCCTGTATCTCCTTTGACTGCAACTGCGCTGGCTAATTCCAATCACAAATGTAAAAATGGCTGTCTCAACCTGGAACCATCAGCTGAAGCCTCCTTTCCCCCCTGGAACATTCCGGCTGACTCTCTTTTCATCTACCGCCCCGATGTCGCTTTGTCTCAAACAACCTCTCAATTTTATGCCGCTGCACGCGCTCATTCGACGAGAAAAAAAAGCAAGCGATACTTCTGTGTCACAGCCATGTATGCCTGGCATCACCATTTATACACATGACACATCATTTTTGAAGCCACTCAGTCGATAACCAATCAGTCGATAACCAATCAGTTTACTATTATATCGCCCAGAAAGACATGGGAATCAGCGATACCGGAAGCTTATAGCAATACCATCTCATTTCAATAGCATTATACTTGCTATGGCATGAACTGCTTGAATCTATCACTCCGAGTCTTTACTAACTTGTAATCCAAGCGACATCGTATCAAAGTCTGACTTGGGCCAGGATTGTCCTATTGGGTCTCAGGTTTCGCGATAGGTTCAGCCGCTCAACACCTCCTCGCAGTAAATGATTAGTGACAGCAGCTAGTTTCTTATCCAGCTCCTGTCAAAAATGACCACGTTTGAGGACCCCAGCTGCATCCCCAAGGCGTTCCAGTGCAAAGTGTACACATATTAGGACGCAGTGGGGCATCAACAATTGCCGATCGCATGCCAAAAGTCCTAACTATGTTGACTCTCTCAACTCGGGCATAATTACTCAAGACAGCATGTGGCAAGCATCTAGTGAGATGGCCCGGTAGATAGAAATTGGCATGAATGCACTAATGCCCAGTTACGCGTAAGCCAACAAGAGGAAGCCCAGATGTTTACCAAGGTGCCAGGAAAGCGGAGACGCTATACTTGTCTGTCAACACACACTTGTGAGATTATCTGGAGCCACTAACAAGCTACACAGTTGCGCTCCACGCCCTACGCGCCCCAACACACGATGTTCTGTCTAGCTCCGGCCGTCGGCCTATCCCAACACCTTCATCAGCTCTCCACTCTGACCTCCACTCAATGGTGAACAGCGTGTATAAATTCGTGTGAGGACCCAAGTTGCCCTTCCCCCATTCTTTCCGCAATAACCCCCATTTCCAACAATAGCCATGTATTACAAGATGCCGCATCCAGACCCAGCTTGTCTGGGCATGATTGATCTGGGCGAACCTGATGAAATGAGTACCTTGCTCCCAGTAAGTGATTCGTCAACCTCAGATACCCCTCGTTTTATTCAGGCATGGCTATCTGCCTTTGTGCATGTCTCAATAGCTCGGTGGCTAAAATCTTGATTTTCAGTGTGGCCTTGACGACTTTGACATCAACGAAGCGCCGATTACTTTATCACCATTCATAACATTTCCGGTAGGTGCATTTCTCGATATTGTACACCGTCTCGAATACTTTCGTCTGTATTCATACATCTCTTCTAATTATCTAATAGAGGTCAAAAAGAAAGGTGCCGGTATGGACTTGGACATGTTGCAACTGCTCGGTCAGCCAGTTACATATCAGAATGTCAGGCTGCAATCATTGCAGTCATATTCGTTGCTCGAATTGTCAAATGGAAAAGAAGTTCAGAGAGAAACAGCAAGAAGCCGATATCTTTGGTATTGGGGCCTGGTCTATAATTGACAGTCTATAAGTCTACTATTGGTCTATCTTGGGGTCGTTTGGCCAGGAAGTTGAGCATTTGATACCACACTGTGTGGCTAGTGGAAGCACAAACATTTTCTACATGGTTTTATGTAATTAAAATAAAACATTGATCAATCGGATGACTACCTAATCATTTAAGGATACATAGCTTCTCGTGTTTTCTCCGACGACAAATCACCAAGATCAAATCACATTTCGACAGCAGCATCTGACTGGTATATTGCACTCATGTTATAGCGATAATACAAACATTGCGAAGTCGTTTTCCGAAGGCTGCTTGTTCTAAATAAACATTTGTTTTGTTCCATAACGATCCCATATTTATATCCTATCAGTATACTGATTTCACAACTTGCTCAAAGTCTAACCACTCTCAATGTGATCGCTATTCCTATTTGACCACAGGAAGCTTCTGATAATACTCTTCATTTGATCCCACTTCAGCATTACCACAACTGCTAGCCATACTGTGCAGGAAAAAACAGTGGCCAGCACGAGAAAGGATGTGCTATTTGGCCCTAGTGGTGGTGGGATTGCGGTAGGTTCCATGGACAAGATACTTGCCGCAAGAGCGATTGGTGAAAAAAACTAAAACAGTTCAGTTTCAGGTTCCCTATCCGTGTACATGTAGATTCATCTAGACTCACACACAACATGACTACCGTCATAATTTGTCCAAACCGAGCTATCCGTGCCTGGACTTTTGCATCTTGGCCACCCTCATGACTCAGGTGAAATGATAGCTACATGGTGACTTGTCAGCAATGTGCGTCGAAGAATGTATTACTAATTCATACACAGGCATCATATTCATCGCATATGCGGCGTAGAGCATCCAGGTCTTTCGATATGCTCTCAAGTTGCTTGAAATCAGCTCGGATTGTAGCTAGGTGCCTAAATCTGGATGTAGTAGGCTGGATGAATGGTCCTTCACTCTCAGCTGATTGCCAATGGCTGATTGTCGCTGTGAGAGTTTGGGATACTTGGAAGAGCAACATTTTTGTTTGAGCTGCCCAACTCCGAGACAGCCTCACCAAATCGAGATTATCAGGGCCTCGTGGGACCACCACTCCAGGGCCAGTGATGGGACAAGTTTTAACCTAATGCTTGTGAGCATGTCCCACTCAGATGAAAGAGTCAAAAGGTAAACATTTAGGATGTTTTACACACATATGTCTCGATTTGACGTCTCAACCATATTGCTAAGGCGTCCCATTCACTTTTCACCTGCTTGATCCGTGACTCTAAGACGATTAGAAAGTACTCGGTGGGATTTAACACTGGGGGGCTAGAAGCCGTTTGCCCTCCCGTGAAGGGATCTGGGTGGGAGTCTTCCTCAGATCCTACGTATATGTCATAGTCATCGACACTTTCCTTGTCCTCGTCACATTCAAAGTATGTGTCCACGAAGCAATACGCTACCCATCTCAAAGCGTCTGTCCCGGCGATGAGAGTTGATATCTGGGCGCTACAAAGATAGCTTACCTTGTTTTTAGGCACAAAACGCACCCCGGGCCTCGAAAGAAAAGAAAGGTCAGTCACGGTCCTAATATTGCCTGTGTGGGTCATACGAATATCACATGGCTTATCGTTTGGGTGCGTGGTCCTCAAGGCAAAATACGGCAGATCAAAAGCTAGTTGAAAAGCCATAAAACCATTGGACTATTCCAAATTTTAGCAGGACAAATAGACAGCTGAAAGTAGTGGCTGAATCATACCGGAACCATGTGGCCTATGAAGCCTCTAAAAGCGAGGTGTCGGTACAAGCTATCTCTCAGTGCCCAGGCTTGCTGGTTGGAAGCCGTGAGGACGAGGGCCATGACTGCCCAACGGTTCAAGTTGGTAATAAATCTTCATGTAAGGAGTTTCAGCTTTGAAACTTTCCGCTGGGGCAGGTTACCTTACATTAACCGGCGATCAGCATTTGGCCGACATGGTGGGAAGTCTGCATTGGTCGTCCTGGTACTGTTTTCTGCGTCAGGCAAAGGTCTGGTGATATTTGCTGCAGACGGGAATCGCTAATAGATATTAGTAGCCACGATATAGATTCTTGTAATCCATTTGGTAATATACCTTTTCTGCCAGCTTCGAATATAGTTTGTGGACGGTAAGAGGACCAGGGTAGGCTCGAGCCACTGATGTAACTCCATCATTGGTACGATCATCGAGTAGAGCGACATATTCTGTTCCCACGATTGATTCGCAAGATTTTAATTCTTCAGCAGTCTTTTCAGAGCAAAACGACGCAACAAACTCTGTCTGGGGTGTTGCTCGATCTGAGACGCTGGACCCAGCCATGAAATAGCGAACGAGATCCTGATCCAACTCTCCCAGTTTTATTCCTAGGTCCACATAGGGAGTGTTTTCAGATAGCATAACTCCGCTCAACTTCCAATTGTCGTGGGATAGATTAGTTTCAACTTCTTCACTATATTGCGTCTCGACCGTTGGGCTCTCCATAGACATGGCACTTGATTGCGTTTCCTTGTTTGCCACCAATTTTGATTGGCGAACAAACAGTTCGGCTTGCTCGCTCCATTTACTCCGAAGCGGGCTTTTTTTAGAGGTTGCCAATCCAGAGCTGGTATTTTTAAGCGGCCGAAACTTTCTTGGTTTCATTTCGAAGTCAATGATAAGAACCTGAAACTCTGTCAGGAACTGATTAAAAATGACCAATACAACCACACGCAAAGACATGTGGAGACTCACAATCATCTCTCTTCTTTTTTATAATTTTGATTTTATTAGATTTATATTGCATAAATTTGGAAGTGTTGGATTGTTGCGCTATTTTCGTGTCTCGCATGCTCATCGCTAATTAAGACAACGGATTGCCTACTAACTGGCAACTATGGATTGTTACACGTATTTATACTTGAATGCGGAACTAGATTACTAAGACTAGCTGCATTTTCCTGCTTCTTTGCAATTCAGTTCATTTGCGCCCAACTTGTTCCAACCCTGACCAAGTAAACTAGTCGACAAATCAACGCATCCGTTGGGCTTAGTTAAGCGTCAGCGACCATTAAATAAAGACGTAAGAGCCGAGATTTTCAACTCATTTCTTTACCGGGATTGATATGATAGGGCAGGCAGGTTACAAAACAGGAAGGGTAGACAAGTAGGGCATCAAAGCAATCTAATTAGCGCGTATGGTGCCTATTTTGGGGCGCGATCTGGATGCCATATCCCTACACATCGGGTGGGATGGGTGGTCAGAATACATTCCTTCCCTGTTTTGGTGGCTCGGGAATACCCGAAAGGGAGTATTACAACATGCACTCGGTCAGAACCTCGAATCAAAAACAATATTTCTGCCGACGCTTGAATATGAGGCTGAGGCCCTCACTGGCAGGCATTTTGGGTTGAAACATATGACGTTGTCAGCACCAGACATGGAGCGACTCCGGACTGTTACAATATCATCAAATAAATACTCGGTCATTTTTGAAGCTTGGCGCTCGTGTTTTATTTCACTCTTGTTTCAATGCAACCCAGAGAGTGACTACAAATGTGGGACATTTTTAGGTACAGTCGGTCGTGGAATATGTGCAGAAGTCGTATTTATGTATATCATCGCTTGTCTCGATTCCCGAACACTAAAGTACCTTTGGACTAACCGTGGTTAGTGGGTTGAGGTACATTCCTGCCTTCCTCATATCTATGGCAGTTTGGGACATGTACAACATGTACTACTAAGACCTATCTTTGGAATTGAATGCATGCATCAAATCGGCATGGATTCTTGACTCATCAGTAATGGTTTCCAATGTAACAACGACAGCCTCAAGTGTGCCCGGCAGGCTGCTACAACCACGGCACCTACATAACCAGAAAGATGCAAGCCCAATGCACATTGTACAACCTAGAAGTACAATTCCCTAGGGGCGTGGGACTTTCAACGGTGTAAAGCTGGAAATTCCTTTCGGTTTTTCTCCAAAAAAAAAAAAAGGACATGGGAGATTGACTATTTTCACCGTATTACGACCATTGAGACAAACCATTCGCATTCCATGCTATCTCAGCCCGGTTGAAGGTATATATGTGGCAGCAGGTGGCGAGCGCTTCTCATTGCTCTGACCTTGGCGTCCCAAGGCGCATAAGAAAAGGCAATTACTACCAATACTCGCTGCCATATTTCGGGCGAGCCTTGCTGTCCGTTTTTGCCATTGTACCAGACGTCCGACAATGCACCAAACACCGATGCCACCATGTCCCCATGTGAAACTACGGGTCAAGCACATTCAACCAAACACGCCTAGTGTTTCAAACCCAGCCTCGATGGAGGCTCAATTTCAGTGGTCAATCCGATTCCAATAATTCTTGCCGTGACATTGAGACCAAGCCATGATCTCCTTGATGGCCGTTTTCATTCTGGCACCACCATTTGCATTGTTGATCCGCCTAAAGATGGTCAAATTCGGGCGTAGGGCGAATGGGGAAGAAGAACAGGCCGCCTATTCCCGAGGAATCCAACACAGCTTGTTCAAAAAATCGGCGTCAACTTTTCCTGGAGCAGCCGATGTGGGTCTATTCCATGTTTAGCCAATGTCAATAGAGTACGGACTAGTCTTAGATCTCTACCCTGTTCGCCAACTCGCTTTTGACCCACCTTGCGTCTCCGCACTCAAAACGCCTCTTTTAATGCACACCAACTATGACGAAACTTCGTCCGATAGTGCTTGTCTTAGACTATCATTGTGGGCGGTAGCATCCCTAATAGGCTAATAGCTCAGTCTCATGCCGTAGTCCCGTTTTTTCTATGCATGCATGTCTCAGATCCATCTGCTTGGAACTACCAAAATGTGAATAGGGTAAGTCACCAGTTACCCACCCTTCATTGAAACATGAGGTCAAAATGATGGTAGGTTATCGTAATCAATCTTAATTAGGAATAGCCCATTGGAGAATATACTTCATGTCTTCTAATATGTGAAGGGATTCTATGTCGACCCTCTCATCTAGTCACCAGTTGCTTGTAGCCAATCTAGGACATCTTGGCCAAATATGTCTGGCTGTTCAAGAAAAGCCCAGTGGCCCCCTTTTCTTGTCACTACTTTAGAATTTGGCAACAATCCCGCATCAACGCTAGATTGCAGCAACGCGGGTCTGCACACATAATCTTGCTCTCCTCCCCAATACAAGAATGGCACCTTGACCTGCTTCACTTCATCACCCAACAAGGCGTCTGCTTCGTTTTGTATACCGAACGTGAAGGCCTTGTACCAACAACTTGGAGCATCAAAGCCGTCCTTTGCAAATCGTTTCATAAAGTCTGCTTTGTGTTCGGGTGTGGCGTAGGGCAGAGTGGGCAGTGTCCGGCCTTCACTGATGAACTTACGCATGCCACCAGGTGTGCACCAGTTCTCGAGCCAGGATTCGGGTTCAGAAAATGCCGCACTGTACACGGATTCTAGATTTTGGTTCATGATACTAGCGCCATCCTCTGCAGTGAAGAAATGCCAGTACTCGTAGATTCCAAAGCCAAATGCCTTTTTGGTAATTTCGTTGGTGGTATCAAGATTGAAGTTCCCAGTTGGTGGGAGATATGAGACATTGACGCAAACCAGCCCACAGACACGCGAGGGGTAGAAGTGATAGAATCTCTGGCACATGGCACTGCCCCAATCGTGGCCGAAAGAGATGACTCTATCCAGGCCTTCGTGGTCAAGAATTTCTACAGCATCAGCCGCCATATGCTGCCACGCATACGCGCTAAGCTCGGTTGGCTTAGAAGTCCCACCATAACCTAGACAGTCTAGGGCAACAACTCCATAACCGTGTGGGACGAGATAATTATTCACCAGACCAGCCCAGAGACGCGCCGTATCAGGCCATCCATGGAACAGAATGAGAGTTGGCTTGGAATTCTGGGCAGGCGAGGTGTAGTAGGTGTAGGTAAACCCGCGCGACACCTGAAGGGTCTTTCGGGCAATCTTTAAGGGATCCATTGGGGTTCATTAATTGAAACAAAGATTCATGATGCCCAAGCTATGCCGTTGCCGGAGAACAGTGCGCCTTATAGACAGACAGCAGAGCCAAGGTATGTAGGTATGCGTGTCTCAGTTCCCCACCTTTGCCGAGGGCCGAAGGATATTGAGGGACCCGCTGCCAAGTCCAAACTGCACGTTGACTGCAGACGCAGACGAATCTGGCAAAGCGGGATTCGGAGTAAGCACGATAATAACAAGATAGGGCTTCACTGATGTACATACATAGACCCTGACAGCGGGGTTGGCAATGCGACAAACTCAGGTAGAGAAGCTGCCGGCAGCGTACCTTGATCAGAAGAACTGCCGAATTGCTGTCCCCACCCACCCTTGTACACAAAATACCACGCGCTAGAAGATATACGAGCTGTACGGCCTGCGGGGGCGCTATTTATTACCAATCGATGCCCAGGCTGATGACGTACCACCGTGTACCCTGGTTTTGGTGGGAGACAAATACCCTCGGCCCGGTCATCCAAACATTACAAGTATGGAATATTTTGGGGGTAAAGGTGGAAGCCAGGATCGCCGGGTAAGTTGGTGATCCCTTGGAGCTTCTGGCCCCCGACCGAAATCAATGACAATATTTCGTTGCTATTATCATCAGCTAATGTTGGGCGTTGCCGATCGACACTAGGATAGTAGTACAAGTCTAACTAGGTAGTTAATATGCGGACCCGATACCAAAATGGCTGAGGCTCGACGCTAGTGCCTGACAGAAAGGCAAGAAGCATGGAAAATGGAGAGATGGAATTGGTTGGATCCATCATCAATTTACGATGCCACGATGGAGGATGAATACTTGAAGTAATGTAGTCTCTGTAGAACATAGCCTATCACGCATTGGATTCTTGGAAACAAAAGCTTGAAAAGGCGTGTTTCTTGAGCATGGGGCGATAGTTGGGCACCCCTTTGCAAACACGTGCAATCCAAAGGTGAGACTCGGCACCCAGTAATGAGCGACACTAGCGTAGGGGGCTGTGCACTCATGGGTGTGTTAGCCTCTTCACCAAACCAGGTAAAGCGGATGATGGATGGTATTGGATTAAACATGTCTGGGACCTGAGAAATGACACAGGTCACAAAATAGGTAAATATACCCTACTGCTGGCATTTGCCCCAGCTCTTGCGAACCCGTTGCATTCAAATGTAATAAAAACTCCACAAATGAACCCTGCAGGGGCTCCTTCATGCAACCACGTGGTCTTGGCAATTGACACCGCCTTTTCTCGACCATTTCCAATCATTTTACTGGAACTCTGTCTTGCCCAACCTACGCTTTGACTCACCTGTAAGGCTGGATCTGCCCCCCCGTATCGCCAAATCCTTCGGCTGCATCAAAATTCACCAATACGGGAGCTGAGCCGATATATCCTGGGCGGCTGCATTGAGCGCCGGGTTCTTTTGAAGTCAGGACTGACGTTGTGGATGGCAGATGCTTACCAGTTTATCGTCAAAGCGAGGATTTGCCCATCATTTATCAGTGTAAAAGAACGATAAAGCAAGCATCCTATGTAGCGATATGGCCGGGGTTCCATCCGGGCGAGGATGCCTCGCTTGTCGAGCGAAGAAGAAAAAGGTGAGACCCGAGAGATGCACATGACGCGTTGGGGTTCAAGATACCGGCGGCTAAGTAAACATCTAGTGTGACGAGGGCCAGCCCGCGTGCGGTAGATGCGTACGCCTCATGTTGAAATGTGTCGGAAGTGGCATGAGAAGGTTCAAATTCAAGCCCGAAAATTTTCAAGTTGTTCAAGGCAAGGCCCAGCTGGCCGGCATGCCAGCCCCATCCCCTAGATCGGCGCCGACTAATGAAATAACAAGAATGGGCGGCGCCTTTGTATCTATGCTGGAACTTCAGGATGTGAGATACGACATCTTTATATACGGGCCTTTTCTAGACCAACTTCCACGCCGCCTGGGTTCTAGCCCGGCCGTCGATGCGGCAGTCAAGGCCATGGTCGCCTCATTTGACGCAATTAAACACAAATCATCTCATAATAAAGCTTTGGGCTACTATAGCCAGGCACTATCAGCTCTAAGAAAATCTTTACAAGACCCTGCCGAAGCATGCACACCTAACACCATGTGTGCCATCTACCTAGCCCAAGTCTGCAAAGTAAGGATCGTTACAACCCAGGTCGTGTCATCATGATTACTAACCGCGCCTGTCATCAACCAACAGGAATGGATGGGGGGCAGTGACACCATCTCACCCAAGCACGGTGGCATGTTATTGCACTTGATGCGTGATGCGTCTTCTCAGGGTCGACTGCATGAATTTGACCCCAACTTACTCGACTACTTACTCTCAACCATAGTATGGTCTCCCGCCCCGGGTTGCTTTCCCTTTGTTTATATCCCCCCCTAGTAACTAACTTCATACAGGTTACAGAAAGCTTCTGGAATCATGACATTGAATTCGACCAGCAGTTTTTGGACATGTTCCACCAGCTTTCAGGTCCGCGGCCACTAAACACCGGCTCCATCGTCACCGTTCTACCCGAAATACTGGTAGAATTGTCGATATATATTCGAGAGCCTGGTAGATATATTGATCAAATACGTTCTACGTACGACTTGATGCAGTCCGAACATGAAGAACTTCGTTTAGCGGTGCAGAGATGCAAAGACGAGGCTGCCGAACCCAACGCACCGCTCCTATCCAAGCAAATCGCAGTTCGATACAACTTTATATACGGCCTCTTCATGGCCCAGGGCCTGATAGTCAACCGAATCCTTCGAATGTATGTCGATGATCCGAAATTAGTCGAAGAAGCTTGTGAGCTTTGTGATAAAGTGACGGCACAGGCCAGAGAGGCCGCCAGCAGCCGTCCGTTTGCGGCATTCTTTGCCCCCAAAGCTCTCATGTCGGCTTGGGCGACCCTGGGAGATCCAGTGAGGCTGAGAGAAGTTGAGGAGATCTTGGCTGAGTACCAAAAGGACTTTGAGGAGGGATTGGACTATCTCAGGAATGCCAAGATAATCAAGCGTGCTTTCGAGATTATGGAAGCGAGACTGCAATCCGGGAGGACGGGGGAAATAGAAGTATCCGAGGAGGACATAGTCTGGTGCCGGGACTCCATGGAAGGGGTGTCTGAATGCATAGTCATGAAGCCTTTTGGGAAACATTTACTGCAGGGAGATTCCCTCTCAATTAGGTCTCGTTCGATATCCTACTCAACGAGTCCAAGCACATCGTCCAGCATCGATAGTTAATAACCTCAAATAGCAAAACAAAACAAAAAAAAAGAGGAAAAAGAACAAGAAAGTATTATATTAATTTCCGTTTCCAAATCCCGAATTCGTTTGTCATTTGGTGAATTCGGACACAAGACGTCGTAGTTCTTCATTCATGGCTAGGTCGAACTTTGGAGTGAGCCCATTTCGCAGGAACTTAAATGCAGTATTGTTGCGCACTGCAGGCCTGCAAAACTCGAGTGTCTCAAGATACAAATCCAGAAGCGGCCTTTTGTAGTAGGGTATGATCTCGTGGTCGCAGTTGTTAAAAAAATCCATGGCAGTGTCGCTGTTGCCTTTAGTACTCCCAGCCAGACGATGACGCTGGAGGCGCCTTGGTATATTTTCCCCATGATACCAATTTGCCGACCTCTCTCCTGAATGTCTTCTTGGTTCATAGATAAGGCGTTGATCCCCAACTACCTATTTTCCTTCCCGTCCCTCAGGTGGCCAAGCGCCTTGTGAAGATTTGCCCGAACTTGGACATGGTACTTGTTATCGACGGCAATTTTGGGGCCGGTATCATCATGCTGTCCCCATTCATACGAAAGGGCATGATAAACACGATGATAAAGCTGCGCATGGATAATGCCGCAGTAAATGGGGGCATTACCTGTTCGAGGTGCAAGAGAAATAACCAGGATTTCATCCAACTGCTCCAGGGGGTGATAAGTGCAAGTCGGTAATGTTGCGGAGCCAGGTGCAATTCCCATGAATAATTGCTTAGAAAATGCTGTCGAGTTGAGATGGAAAAGCTGAGCTTCGAGATTCGATTGATGAAAGCCGTGAGATTAGCGGTTGAGATGCCTTATGGTAGCTGTGCGTGGGTCGCATGTTGCTCTGCCTCGTTGGCAGTTTACCTTCGTTAACTGGGTGATACTTGCTCTCTACTTGTCTTTTTTAATGCAGTACTTTTGCAGATAGCTACTGGAGCTATCAAACCTGGGATTCATACTAGCACATGAAATTAGACATCAAAGTTAGAATATGTTACGAATCGTCATGGTTGTGTAATGTCAAAACATAATCTCCATCGTCAACCTTTGCACCAAGGTACGGAACCCTGTGGCCGCCTGCCAACACTTGGGAGAACCATATCAAGCATTTTCAAAATCCATCTCTTGTGTTAAAGATGGAGGTTACAGGGAGGCGCTTTAGTGCTTCCATACTGGCTATCGAACTGTGCGGCAGCTCCCGCCCGGGATAGCTCCAGATACATGCTCCCTTACAATCAATCTTGTTAAGATAGACCATTGTAACTATCAGCTGCACAAACAGATATACCAGATGACGCTTGAGGGTGCCATAGGTACTTGCCATTCCCTCTCATTCACTCATTTATAACCATCTGCAACCAGATTGGGTCCTCGACAAAGAACACATCAATGATAAACACTTTATTAGTGCATTCCTCAGAGGAGATTACTATAAGCGGATAAAGCCCGTAGACACTTTGGCCGAGTGGTTAAGGCGATGCCCTGCTATTACGCATATCAAGGCATTGTGTTCGCACGCGCAGGTTCGAATCCTGCAGGTGTCGCATTTTATTTTTGTGGTACCATATCTGAGACCTCTGTTGTGTGTGAGAGAGCCCAGAGTCATGATCTGAATGCTCTTTTTTAGTGTGAAAATAATTGAGTATTGCGGAACCGTATTGAATTATTCTATTATTTTGGTATTGAGAGTAAAAGATGATAGATAGAATGAGAAAAATAATTACCTTTATTTCTTTTGATAAACAAAAGTCAAAACAGGATTCCTTGAAAAGTAACATTATATTGTATGCTAGCCCTCGCATACACTCCAACCACATTAACGCTCAAACAATGTGCGCACACACCGAAAGCTCCTACCCAGCCTTTGATGATGATTTATTTTATTATCGCATCTCAACGCGTGCCTTATTTATACTCATAAATGCTTGGAACTAGTCGTTTCTGACAACCACCCAGGTCATTCTGTCGGGTTGACCAAACCCAGACGATATTCTATAATCCACTTTGCCCTTGGCCCCAAACCCGCCTTCCAACTAAAATTTTGAAATAGAATCATTAATCAGGTCGGTATATATCCTCGTAGTCAACCGTGAACCTAGCCCAAATATCCCCATTTCCCTGGTAGAGTAGCGCATAGGGAGACAGTGACAACTTAGGAAAGGAAAATTCAGACTCCATCAATAGAAACCATAATTTATCAATCTAGAGTCTAACTCGTTAAAGTACATGTAATATTCTTCCCCGATTGGATCCCTTTGTGTCCGTGGGAGCATTAATAAACACTAAATTGAAACAAATACATTCTCATCGACCAAGATGGGGAAGCAGCTGGGTCCAATCCGGAGTCAAGTAAGCCCCGATCGGTATATGCCGCAAATTTGCAAACGCCTCCGCAACTATGTAAATCCTCGCCAACGTATATACGGCTATTTGAGGCCATAACAACCAACTGGCCAGTATACCCACAACTTTGGGTATGAAATGAGGTCTGCGGATTAGAATCATATTGGAGACTATTGCGCTCGTAATGATACTGCCTGCATACCATATTGGGAATGCTGCAGCAATGATTATCGCGCTGATTTTCCAAGCCCAGCTCTCAATTTCAGAAGGAAAGTTTTGGTTCCAAGCGACAAGATGAATACCACCATAAATCGCCGAGAGGACCGTAAGTAGTATTCCCAACACGTAGTAAGCACTGATGAAGTTCATCGCGCTTCCCCAAAGACTCAGAATATTGCGGTTGAAAAAGTGCACGTCGAGGTTTTTCTCACCCCCACTCACCATTAATTTGCGAGGATATAGTCTGTAGACTGTGAACTTTGCCAAATCTCGTAGACAAATCGACCTTTTCCTCTTATGCGCCTGTTCTTCATCTTGTTGGTGATCCAATAATCTAGTATAGGACTCTGATTGAGACATCCCATGTGAGATGTTGTTCATTTCGCAGAGTTGTGAAAAACTGAATGCGGCAAATATTCTGTCCCAGCGATGGAGAAACTTTTGTTCAATTTTGAAATCGTACTCGCAATTGTCAATTCTCAATCCAGAAGCCATCATCACACCAGTTCTGATGGTCGACCCTGGCTTCAAGGTGACACCGTCATGGGTTCCTGAGGTTTGTGGGCCAAATATCGATAAAAATTCCAACGTTTTGGCGTAGAAGAGTTGCTGAACCGCAAGTGCAATCTCGCCCTTTAACTTTGTGAATGCCTTGGGGTCTTTGTCGCTCTCAAGCTCTGATATTTGGAAGATCTTTGGCTCTTTCACATCAAGTGGTTTCTGGAAACGATATCACGTTAGATTTCGTAACACTATGAAGGGAGTTGTAGGATGAAATACCTCCAGCCAGCATATGTAGAGAATAATTGTGCAGCCCACATGGACCATGGTATGAATTTCGAGCAAAGTCAAAGGAAGGCCAATAACTTTTCGGGTAATGCATTGCACCACCATCCATGTCACTTGCATGATGACGAGGAATTTCTGCAAATAATTGGATTTGCTCTTATCCTCAATTTCCTCGTTTCGGACATTTGGCAACGCTTTCGCCATGGCGAGCCGGACAACGCCACGTGGGGTAAGTCGGGCAGAGTAGCAATTAGAGTGTGCCTTTTTCATACCACGGGTGCGTCCTTTCATTGTCTCATCTTCATCCAAATCACCCTCTGACATGATATCACTGATATCAATATGAACACCACCCATGACAACAAAGAAGGCATATTTCAAATTGATATCAACCTGTAGCCCAAATTAGCAAAATATTTAAACGGAAAAGATAGTACACACGTTTGAATCTATCTTGCCTTTTCTTTGCAAGGAAAGTAACTCATTTTTGAATTTTGTTGCTTGGTAGAATTGATCCAGCGCCATGTACAAAACAATTTCCGGTGCAAAAAGAGACATGGAAGTCCATCTTATATGACTCCATATAATAGTATACCAAACAGTGCTGTTAGGAACATTGAGATGCAACGCTGTGTAAATGCAAGCGATGAGGGTTATGACGCAGCTTTGGAGAATGTCGATGGTTCCTCGAGCAGCGGGAGAGGGAACCCATGCTGGAGCAATTAAGTTCCGCAGCGACTCAGTATCATTTTTGTAGGTCGAATTGACCAACCAAGGAGTGACTGGAGCCTCCATCTGTAAACAGTTGGCATTGGCAATGAGCGCAAATCAAAGATACAAGAAATATTGCTAATGAGAGAGAGCCAAGACCTTTCAGGTTTTAAAACGACTGGCATTTATTCACTAAACCCAAGGGAGGCGTGGTTGAATCAGGGGTTCAACTGGGTATGACAACCGGTCAGAGCAGGCTGCCCATTAAAACATCCCAATCAGCCTGACCTATCTCGAATTGCGCTTAGCTTAAAGCCAATATTTTCCAGCTGATCCTCGTACCTCACGAAATGAACGGGAAATGCTACCATCCTGAGACCATGGCTGCAGGAGGCTTGATGAGGCGTCGGCACTACGATTGACCCCTGAAAGATCATGGCTTGCGGCTGCGTCTTAGGGTCATTGCAACTTGGCCGACGTCCTTGTCATAATGAGGTCGCAAACTACTTTGTTGTGTTCCGCAGGTCTACGGATATCTTGTTACATAATTGGTTGGCATTGAGTGTAGAAAAACGTAACCAACCGAATGACTATCATCTTACCCCTTGATTGTGGCAATCGCCAAATAAACAAATTTGCAGGGGCCGTGACGTGCTGGTTGCGGGAAGCCCTGGGCGCCGCGGTCCCAGTGGCGTAAAACACTGCCTGAATCTCAGCCAGTCCTCGGCGAGAACCATCACTAGGACTGTTATTCCCCACAGCGGTAACACAGCGAGCCACTGAAAACAATCCGCTAGTCGACCGCTCGTTCAGCTGCAGCGCCATTTTGTGTAAACAACGTCGCATCAAGCATTGTTCGGATAAAGGGGACAAGCCCTGTTTTACGTTCCTGACTTGGATATGCATTATCAATATTCGTTATTCTGGCTAATATTTGAGCCCCCTGTCGTTTATTACGTGCAACTCATGCCATCATGAATGATGAAATGCTTGACGAGAGGTGTTTGAAAAAGCATGGGTCGGGCCATTTGAATACCACTACCCCTCGGGCTGCACACTAAAACCCTGATATTAGTTCCCATCGTGACCATGTTGGTAGTCGAACCTCAACAGATCGACCGTAGATGCCCGAGGTAATCTCAAGTGTAGTACAAGTTGACAAATTGTTATTGTCAAAAACGCCTAGCGCTCTGTCAGAATCTGATTGGTATGGGAGGCCCTAGAATTAATCGATTTCCTGTCAATCTGTTGTATCTGGAATTCAAAATGCAAATTAAAAACATGATCCTCTGTATGATTTGCTTGGTGTAAGGCGGCTCTATGTATGAGCTTCGAAGTGGCCCCCGGCGATGATCTCATTGAGTTATACACCAGAATTGCAGACTAATGGCACCACAAGTAATTTGTAAATAGCTTATATATAGTCGTATTTTGAATTGGCTTTATATCTGTCAATGTATAGGGGAGCTGGGCCACGTTTCAAGTAACGCCCGCATTGCTTCCTGGTACTTGTGATTTGGTCAACATCATATATACGGACTCGCTCAGAAAGGCCCATGACACTTGTTGGCCGTGATATGACGACTTTATTTCATAAATTCAACCCATGCTTGGTATCAATTCATACATCTTTTGGCAACATCATATTTAGTCTTCAATTTAATCCTCACTCCACGGGAATCACCTTTTTGGGCATGTCTCCCTTTTTATTGTTTTCGTTTTGTATCTTGCCAGAGTTTGAATCAACTAGAATACGACACATACAAGGTATTAGAGGACGAGTAATTATATAGTACGAGTGATCTGGGAGAGCCCAACTCGTGGACCCTGTAATTGCGGCTGGGTCTAGAGGTTCTGTGCGGAGGTACGAAAATTTCAGCTGCCAAATGACCCTCGATCTTCAAGTCAATTTGAGACGAGATCCTGGACACTACACGTCCCACAGAATATGATGCTCGACGGGTCCCATAGCGATATATTCGACAACCTAAAAAAATCGCCTGAAACCTGCATTTCAGTCAGCCACAGCTCAAAAAGAGAGCTCTCGAGTGATCCCACTAAGGCCAAGTTCCTCCAATCCTTAAAGATGTTAATGACTTTTGGCCTGCAATATCGCACGTGGAGATTTTAGCTTGGATATGGAGGGAAACAGCAAATTTTTGAGTGCCAACAAACAATAAGAAGCATAGAACCCGATTATAGTACCGAAAGAGTGGTTCTCTCCCAAATAGTAGACAGGCGGGTCAACCGGCACTGGGTCTCCCCAGGAATTTCATCCTCTCCGAGCCCAAGTACATCCCATGCTCTCATTAGTCCGCTGTGCAATGACGTCTGCGTTATGTCCACCCCGAAATAAAAATGGCGTCCGTATTCATTGGTTCGCTCCTGCACTCATGGTGAGTCTATGGTGTCTAGCTCTGGGCGCTGCCATTGGCCACCACGCTTTGTATCAACACCTAGATTCAAAGCCTCCAACAAACCAACAAGTGGGAAGATACCTGCCCCCAAGCACAAATTCGGTATTAATATCTCGCATTGGATGATGCGAGCTGGAACTGCTTTTGCCGTAGTCAACCATCTAGCGCTGACTTCGTGCATCGGCATTACCATAGCTCAGCGCGTCTGGGTGGATGTCAAGACGAGATACTGGACAGTGAACTCTCTAGATGACCTCTTTGGGGGCTCATCTAGTCCATTATCTCTATTCAATCTAGGCCTTTGGACGCATGCCAAGATTGTCGTGTTGTTGGCCTTGATTACTTGGAATGTCCTGGTGAATGCTCCTATAATCAGTCATTCATCGCACCGCGTTACAAGTGCGACGAAGCCAGCAATTTTGATCAAGACGCCCCCTGGTGTTCCAACGGGACTTGCAGTGACTATGGCACCGCCTATGAGGTATACAAAGTCGGCAATGGAGCCAGGGGAAAATACCTGTGGGTTAGGTTTCGCTACTATGACCCGTCAATGCGCAGGACATTGCCATCCTCACCATCCACCAATGACAAATACAAATACGAAAACATCACCTTCAAGTGCGGGTTGTGGAATACGAAATACGATTTTGAGTGGACATTTACGGAAGGGCAACAGTTTATATCTGACAAGACAACGTAAGCAACGCCATCGTGACGTACTAGGATGAACCGACAAACTAGCCAGCATATTCATCACTCAGACCCCAGCAACTAGCCAACTACTCGGGAGAAAGTGCCTTAACTGGAGACTTTAACAGCCTGGCCTTTCATGATGTGGTAATTTCGGTGTTTGAAAATGTCATTTCTCAGGGCATGTACCCAATGACCCTGGGCTCATCAACGGGGCTTGGTTTGGCAGGCACTGCGTTCACCGAAACGTATCCATGGAGCCATCCAATATACTATCTTCCTAAACGCAACTTTAGTGCACTCCTTGTGCAATTAACCATCAATATTACAATGAGTATGTACTCTATTCCGGATCTCATCCATGCTCAGAACGAGACCGTAGAGGCCACAATGATGAACCGGTACAACGCATACAACTATGACGCTCGGAAATTTTTCATTACCTATGCGGTTGCACTGGTCATTGGAATAGCAGCCCTGGTTGTTGGTGTGATTTTGTTCGTAGGAAATGGAGTGAGTATGCAAATTGCATTCTCGTCAATGCTAGCCACCACAAGAAATCCTGAGCTCGACTCCTTGACGAAAGGCTCTAGCCTTGGGGCCGAAAGAGCCATGGACAGTTTTAATGGAGTACAATTACAATTTGGACAGCTTACAGGTGCAGGTGGTATGCGGCAAATGTCAGGACAATGGAACAGAGAAAGCATTGGCGAGGTCGGTCCGCATGCAGCTTTTGGAACTCAGGGCAACATACACCCACTTCGGAGAGGCGTCACGTATTATTAATAAAATGGCCTTCTTAATGATGTCATATTGCATAATAATTGAAAATATATCATGGCTGCAATCTTAGCGCGCCATTACAATCACTTCAACTCCGAGCCGTGTACAAACATGTCTCAGCCGTACCCTCATTTCGGCCAAGGCTGGGCCGTATGTTTCCGGCACCTGTAAAGAAATTCTGGAAAGACTGGGTGCCGATGCCTTTTCTGGCTCCAGCCATTGCTCGATCAGATGAGATGTATCCTCTTCCACCCATTCATAATTGTCGTTGAAGGAAAAGTCGTCCGTTATGCAGACTTCTTCGACACCAGGTGGAATCACGAGCTCCAATGGATTGGACGCGTCCGGTTTGAACCCCACCAGAAATGCCAACGGAGCCCGGAATCGAGTGATTTTATCAAATGAAACAAGCCCGCGAAGAGAACCGGTAATGGTCAATGTTGGTAGATCGTCAAGGTCATTTGACCCACAAAAGCCCTCGATGCTCAAGTCGGTGAGGGTATCGCGAACATGAGACAGCGCATCAACAACGTGGTCGAGATTGGCGACGGGAGTGTTGACCCACTCACTCCATGTTCGATTCGGCTCATGATACCATTCCCAGTGCAGCTTTTTAAGCGATTTTGTGATCGATAGGATATGGCCAAGATTTGGTTCTCGGAGCTTTTTAATGTGTAGTGACGTAATGTTTGAGGGATCCGGCATATACACAGCAGGCCAAGTGAATCTGACCGGGTTTCTGATAAAGGCCTCGATGTGTTCAACTGCCGGCAGGTAAAAGAGCGAAAGAGCCCCTGCAGGATCTACGACATTTGTATCGTACCGACCCTCATAACTGGTGTAAGCCACTTTGCGAAGCTGCCGGAAGCTGGGCAGTCTGTGATTTTCAGGAGGGCAGACAGCAGCCCTGAGCATCTTGGCAAAGTGGTTATTATTCTCGGTGACATCAGGACCAAGGTCGAGATATTCTATGTTGGAAAGCTGGGACACGAGGATTGTGACCAGGGCGTCAACCGTCCCCGTCCGAGCGTCGTCAATCCACACGGCGCCAAAGGGCACCTCTGTGTGCTGAATAAACTCGGCAACTTTATTCATTTCAAGACCACGTGTCGGGATTTGGGGCGTTGCGCCCTTCATACTGCTCAACTGCAGCCCGTGGATAGTGAGTCGCTTGACATGGTTGGACAGGTCAGGTCTGCGCAGCAGGGTGCGTATTAGAAGCGTAATTGGTAGCGGGGGTGACCTTGGACGCCATTCCCACTCAATTGTGGAGTACAAATAGGGCTCGACGAAGGTGCGCAGCGACTTGTTTGTCAAGCTTAGCGCGTGAAAGTGGGAGAGCGAGAGTAGGTCTAGGATGGCTTGTATAATCTCACAGGGGCAATCGAGAATTGCAGCCATTTGTGAGGCGTGTGGGGGGAATCAGCAGAGGTCCTGTTAACGGGCAGAATATCAGCCACGACCCAGCATTTTGATGTACACTGTGCTGCGTCCCTGCCGATATCGGCGATATCGGCGATTGTGCTTTACACCGATCAAGTAATGGCCGGTGCCAACGAAGGCGAGAACGAACAAGGGCGACAAGATGGGAGCGTTGATGTTGCTGAGTTGAGCAGCCAAAAGGTCAACTGAGCTGAGCATGAGCAGACTTAGTTTACCCGACGTATAAGCCGCCGAGGATGCAGCCTAAATTCCACTGTAGAGCCCATCCAGATGACGATGACGTTGATTGGCCATCGTGGAGCCACAAGCCCCCCCCACCAAGTGAAGGATGGAAGTGGCTGAGCTCACCCAACCACCAACCAACCAACAACGCACTGAAAAGGGACAGAAAGAACTCTTGGGATAAGCTTATAATTTAGTACGCTAGAAAATATTCAACGGTTAACAATGCAGAATATTTGAAGCGGATACAAGAAATTGTTTGAATGATTTGGCCTCTCATAGTTGATTCAGGGCAAACAGCGGTAAATGTTCGAATTGTGTGAGTTTGGTATTTTGCATGATTGAAATGATTTGCTACTCTGAGTATTATACATTATATCATCAACTAGTTATCTTATAATATTAAAGATGATACTGGGGTTGCGACGGTGGGTGTTTAGGTCTCGAACCTAGCGACTTCTTAAATGGATGTGTGCAACAGGGTAGGTGCTGTGTCTAGCCGATTTCAACATGCTGCATATATCCGTAGAAAGAACTGCTCTAGTTGCTTGTCAATTTCATCTACAAATGGTCTCTTGTAGCTGCTAAAAAATAAAATTAGAATTGGGTCTTTAAGTCTAGCATTTTTTAATAATCGTCTGGGATAAGAAGAGAAATAGCCAACACGCTTAAATAAATTACACCTGCTTCTCTTGTCATGTATCCAATTTAATCCTTCCAATACTAGGGCAGGTCGCTCAGTGGCTACAGCGGGTCTTCTCATGGCCAGCAAAATATCGCGACATGCTTGCAAAAGAATACATAAAGGCATCTTCCTTAAAACTTTCATTCCATTCATCAATATCCTGTATTTTCTTGTGTGGCGTAGCTGACTCCACTCTCCAAATCTCACGGATCCTACGAGGCATACAGAGGCTTAAGCGAGCGCTGCAATTGACCATTTTTTCTCACGCTGCTGTCGGCTCATCAGCCCCAATCACCCCACAGCCTCCAAAGTCCCTAAGCGTAGGATAATGGGACAATTGTATGGTGCCTGCATGCCCAATTACAATCAAGAGATACCTGCACCTATACCCGTGCCTCTTTTGCTTCAGCCGCATGCTGTATCCACCCAGCCGACTGTAGATGTGAGTGCGGGCTGAATTTTGCATCCAGACTGTTAAAAATAACCTTAATGGGACAGTGGCAACCCAGATCCCAATCTTTTATATAGCAAACGTTGTAGTCCCGAGCTCCCGTTGAAATAATCTGCATCTTTGCAAAATTACAAACACAATGTGCTGCGGCGGGTTCTTCCTTACGCTATGCGCCCACCTATGGCGGAAGAGTTCTAACCGATCCGCGGATGACGACAACTCTGAGACACGAGCAACGGTGCCGTGGGGCCTGCCCGTCACAGATGCAGACCTCGACAAGCTTGTCAAGGGCCACCAGCCCAATGGCAACGACGATCAGTGGATTGTTTCCGCCAGCGAGCCTGATGAACGAGGAAAGGTCCGAATCCGCATGATTAGAAGCCAGAGTGGGAACGAGCCTTTCCGGCTGACTGTATCTCCCACGACCGAGAAGAGAAGCTTTGGAAACCAGAGTACTGTTCAACATGAAATCTCGGAAATCACATGGGACCGCACCATTCACGAGACCGACGCCGAGGCCAAAAATGCTGCCGCCGGGATTTGCAGGAGATTGCTGGGCTGCGAATTGAGCATCGCTGCTTGAAACGAAACAGCGGGGAAATTCAAAAGCGAAATGTTTTCACCGCCTATATATGCAAACGCATGGGAAATCTGGTCATTTTTGACGAGGAGCTTTCAAACACTGGGGCTATCTGCTGTTTTTTTTCCCTTCCTTCTCTAATCAACTTTGGCTACTTTTATGATTTATGCGTCTATGTTTACCTCCTAACACAGGGCCAAATTTGGCCTGCATCCATCAATGACCAACCACTATGCACCAATCTCCGGGCCCAGCTCTCGGGTTTATAGAAAATCCAAAAAAAATCTTCCAACCTTTTTATTCCTAAGCATCATGTAACAAATTATTTGCATATTGACGCAAAATCAACATCGTCTTTCGTTCATAGCTGTCCGCCTTTTGCTTTCATTATTCGGAAATTCATTCATCCTGTTCCGGTCTGATGGCGTCAAAGTAGGTGTGGTTGAGTGCCCGCTTGGCCGAGATTCGGGTTGTCGGCTCGCAGATGAGCAGCATTTCGAGCAGGTCAAGTCCTGCCTCGTCTAGGTTGGCGCACAGGGGGACTTCGAAATCGCGCTTCCACTTGGGAAATGAGGCCTTGAAGTCGGGATACGAGGTGACACCGGGCCACACTTCCTCGTCAGGCGTTCCGAGCACGCTGGTGGAATTTAGTAATTGCTTGATCAAAAGATGAAGCATTGGTGTCTTGTCTTACCGGAAAATCTTAAAAATCTCGTCGATTTCGGAATCGCCAGGAAATAATGGCTTCTTGGTGCACATTTCGGCAAAGATGCAACCCGTAGACCACATGTCGATACCGGTCGAGTACTGCCTTCCACCGAGTAGAACCTCTGGCGCACGATACCACAGGGTGACGACTTCATGGGTGTAGGACCGCAGCGGCACACCAAAGGCTCTTGCAAGACCGAAATCGGCAAGCTTGAGGTTTCCTTCCTTGTCGATGAGCAGGTTTTGAGGCTTCAAGTCGCGGTGAAGCACTCGGCGGGCATGGCAAAATCTGATGCCTTCGCACAGGTCCCACATGAACTTGCGCACGACGGTGTCGTCCAGTCCCAGGTTACGAACAGCCGTCGCTGTGCCGGCCGGAAGAGCCTTGCCACGGCCACCGTCTCTTACGGGGAGGGCGTCCATGTACTTTTTGAGATCCAGGTCGAGGAATTCCATGACGAGGTACAGCTTGTGGCCGTCGGCATGGACAATGTTGAGCAGCCTGACGACGTTCTCATGGTTCAATTCTCTCAGGACAGAAATTTCGCGGATGGCAGTGCTGGGGACACCCTCGTCGTCTGCCTCCAGGCGGATCTTCTTCAATGCAACGATGCGTCCATTGTGCGCCAGGTCACGAGCCTTGTAGACCACGCCATAAGTGCCTGCATGGCTTGAGTTTAGCAAGGGTGAAGGTAAAAAATGGGCTGCGGGAAGGGGGGACGTTTGGTTACCTTCGCCGACCTTTTCTATCCTCTCGTAGTTGTCCATGATGGAGCCCGCGGGTTCAGCTGCTCGAGAGGAGGGGAGGTGGGGGTGGGTTAGTAAAAAGAGGGCCGGTGCCAGTGGCAGTCGAGGTGAAGTTGAAATCGAAATTGCAAGCCAAAAGTGTGATGCGTTGTCACAATCGCGACGCGACCACCGGCTGCGACAGGGGCATTCCGCCAACGGGCGCGCTCTATTGGGCAGACGGCGTTTAGTGCCATCAGCCTCGTAGCTAGACCAACTTCGGCTGCTTTGGTCCGGGCAGCCCGAAGGGGTCCCACTTAAATGTCGTTGAATCTCAAGCCCAGTTGACTGATTCTCTGAGCTGTACTCTGTAAAGTGAGGTGCTCTCCCAGTGTAGTGCGCATCGCCATGTCATTTGTTTTACTCGACCGCTTGACAAAAGGGCGCTCATGGCCATGTCCATGTCCATACTGCAATTCTCAGATCCAGACCATTGGTGCGCAATGTTTGGCCGACATGCCACATCCCCCGTGTGGGCCGGCTCACCCTCCAGTTCGCTTCTGCGTTGTACAACAAGTTGAATGAGTGGACATGAGTTGCTCATATTTAGACAGTACAAACTAAAGAGCCCCCCCCCCCCCAAAAAAAAAAGTTATTTGATTATTCCCCGCTAAACAGGGACCACTCAAATTTTGGTGCGCAACTGTACACGAACCACGTTCAATCAAACCTGCACATTGGCATCCTTGGTGTCCCCCTACACCTCTCCGGTAACACGCTGGATCTCCTTCTCCTCCTTGTCGTCGAAAATCTTTGCCTTGGCAACCTCGTGGAAGATTGAGGACAGTTCTGAGTGCTCCGGGTCGTCTTCCTGCTCCTTGAGCTTCTCGATGCGCGCATGAAGCTGGATCTTCTGGATGAGACGCCTGAATCGGCTTCTGGCGCGGAACGACTTGATCTCGGGCAACAAGTCGTGGTCGGTAGCGCTCTGGCCGGTGAGCCAGGGGTGAGCCAGGGCTTTCTATTTATAAACGGTCAGCATCGCTGCTAATCTTTATCGAGGGCAACGCGTTTGTCCTACCTCGCTGGTCCAGCGCGTGTGCGGGTTCGCGTCAATCAAGCGCAAGATGAAGTCCTTGGCGTCGTCGCTGACATTCTCCCAGTATCGCCGGTGGAAGACAACGGGGCCGCTGTTGCACTCCCTGATGAGGTCATGGAGGTTCTCGCTTCGGAAGGGAGAGTACCCGCAGAGCAAGGTGTAAGTAATGACACCCATGGACCACATGTCTACAGGCTTTCCGTGGCCTTCGTTGCACATGGCCTCGGGGGCTGCATAGCCAAAAGAACCTCCCATCGTCTTGATGGATTCATCATCATTGCCGTCAAGGATCTTGGCAATGCCAAAATCAGCAATCACCAAATCAGAGTCGGGGTCGTTGGTCAGGTAGAGCAAGTTTTCAGGCTTGAGATCTATAGCATCGGTTAGCTGTGTCGTGGCATATAACATTTCCCTTTTGGGCTATACCTCTGTGGACGATCTGGTTCTTGTGGAGGAAATCGACAGCGAGCAATACTTGCTTAATAGTTACGACGGCATCCTGCTCGGTAAATTTTCCCTGGGAGCAGATGCGTTCGAAGAGCTCACCGCCTGTCGCGAGCTGCATAAGAATGTAGAATTTATCCTGGGAGATGAATAAGCCTAGAGCAAAATGCGGGATGGGCATGTATAGGAACTGACCCGCGACTCGAACCAGTCAACAAACTTGACAATGTGCGGGTGCTGGACTCTTTGCAACAGCTCAAGCTCATCATAAACCATCTGCTCATTGCCTTTGATGCTTTTCTTCAAAATAATCTTGACAGCAGCGGTACCTGTGGGGCCTTCAGCCTCGCGGACGACTCCATATGTGCCGGCACCAAGGGTTCGGCCAAACTTGTACTTCATCCTATACGTGATGATTAATCATCTTGAATTGATCCATGAAAATCTAGAAAAGAAGATGCGAATGCTCGCTACGTACCGCTTGGCATAGCTTTCAGGCTGGCCGTTAAGCCGGGATAGGAAGCCGGCGACTGGACGACCACTGTCAGCAATAAAATCGTAAAGTTTGTGGAGAGAGTGTCAGCGGGGGCGGGGCGGAAAGCAGCAGTAGCAGTAGCAGCAGCAGCAGCAGCAGCAACAGTAGCAGCACAAGATTGCTTGTTATTCATAATTTGAAGATGATAGGCTGGCCACGGTAAAGCAGGAATGGAATAAGTCTGCCGACAGTTGCAACTCACAGCTCATGGTGGCACTATGACAAAGGTGACGTGCGTTGAGGGGTTTTTAGGGTTGGAGAAGAGGGAAGCAAACGACGTCGAGCTTGTTCACTAATGAGGCGTCGTCACGCAACTTTGGCTCTGCTGCATGTCAATCCAATCCTGGACGCGGGAGTGCAGCAGCCGATCGGATGACGAAGAGTTGAGGGAGGCGAAGGAGAAAAAAGACGTCGAGAGACGATGGCAATACGACGAACGCGGAGCCTCATTTTAATTGGCCTGTGAAACGCTGGCCAAAGGTTAGTTCACATGCAAGACTCAACTTCCCACAGCAGCGGCACAGGTGGGCTGGGCCATTAACTAGTTAGCACCAGCACCACAGACATGGGTTAACCAGCCAGGGTAACCCAAATTGAATATCTTAATCTGCCACGACGACGTGGGTGTGGGTTTCTACGGAAGAGACGCAATCAACCTGCATTTCTCATGCGTGGTCGGTCGCATACACGCCTTGCCCGCGTCTGAACCATTAATTACTCGCTTCTCCCCCAACTTCATCTGGCTGATGATCTTGGCTTCTAGGGCTGCTTTGAGTGGAGATGTTGGCCGACCCCACCTTCGCTCTGGACGAGTTGGAGGCCTCCATCATCGTCTCATTGAGGGTTTGCCAGCAGATCCGCCGTCAAACGTCAAACGGCTCTTGAGCTCATCCCCAAAGAGGCCGCTCGGGCCGGTCTGATAGCACAAACCCAGCGGGCTTTGAGTTTGGATCAGTGAATGTCTCGGAGAGTCTATTTGCGCCGCCAATTTGACAGCTGGGCCGGTACCTCGCCAAATTTGGCTGAGTCAGCGGAAATATGGCACTGTCGGCGTTGCGATCAGAAAAGAGTTGATGTGAAAAGGAAAAGTTGGACTCGTAGACCCACCACAGCCACAAGTCGCAATCCAGTTCTATGAGCCCATCTCCATGGAATCTTCATTTCCGTAATGTAATCGAGAACAAATGCTCATTTTCCAAGGTGTATCACGATGACATATGGGCGGATCTTCAGTAATTCTCCTTTGCTTGACAATTGATAATCGTAGGGCAAACTGGGCATTTGGCCCACCAACTTTCAGACAGAAACAACTTATTTATTGACCATTTGTAATGTCCCCCCTTCACTCATCTATTTATTCAATCCCGTCAATAATAATCACTTCCTCTGTACTATGCTTGTCAATGAAGTCTCCATTTAGCCATGACAGCGAGCGGTCTCGCCTTTGGCTCTGGGCTGTCTGCACTCATTGGTCGGGATGATTGCGTTTGATGCATTAGATGTAATGATGGCAGCCGAGGTTGGCTTAGAGCTTCCCGTTGGAAAGGTTGGATAGTTTGCAGGGAGGATAATGCAGGCGGGTCGGTGACTATACCCGACTAATGACAAGTACTGGCACTGCCAATCGTGCGATACGGTACGAAAGAACACCGAATCCTTCAGATTTCAGATTCTAACAATGTAATGCAACTTGATAATATTGCTCAACCCACCACCTCCAAGGGATTACGTTAGGGATGCATAATATACAGGATCATGTGGTCCCACAAACAACTGGTCTCCATTCCGTAGTCCCGACTTCAGGCAATGCCCTGGTTTTAGTCATCATGCTTTTTTTTTTCTTCCGAGTTACCTCTGCCACCATCATACTCGTTTCCCTGAAACTCTTCAATAAAAGTGGCATCACCAAGTTTGAAGCAGTCCTCACATGATCACTGTCCATGTCCACCCCGCATATAACCACATTTCCACAATGACAAGCCGTAGGGAAATTGACCATCACACAGATTAGTCTACTTGGTAAGTTCAATGACCATTGGCCCACCACCACTTCCTTTCAACCCTCGCATGAGACTTCCATGCCCATTGCGCAAAATAACCAGCTCACGAAGACGTATTGCATTGTTTGCAATGCGCGTTCCCAAGGAAATGTACCAGTCATCACACTCGGTGTCTGTGGCGCGTCGCTGAAGGCTTTCGGAAATGTAGCCGTTGGTGACCTTGTCGAACAAGTCAAACGAAACCTGTTCCAATTTATCGAAATGTTGCAGATCCTCAACTAAAAACTGGATTGCATTTTCCTAAGGCAAAGCGTAAGTGTGTATTGAACGTAATAGAGTGGCGTGGAGTACGAGAGAAGATTGACTTACCAAGAGCATAAACTGATTAGATTCATTGGAAATGCTCGGACAAATGAGGTAATGCAAACGCTTTCCCTTCAACATCAAACATCTGAGATGCTTGAAGTCCCGCGGCATTCTTTTGAGAAGGGCAAGATCTGAAGCAATCGATACGTCCATGCGCTCATTGAAACCCGTTTCACTCCTGTCCAACCAGCACATATCAAGCAATAGCTTCTGCAGCTGGGGTTGGTGTTTGGCCAGACACTCATAGGCAGAACAAATTAAAAATGGTTTGATTTTTAGAACTTTGAGGGTGCCAGGGTGACAAGCTGCAATGGCGCCGGAGGCGATACTCGAATGAGCGTCAATATCCAGGTGAGAAACTTTCCACCACGGACCACTGCTAAACAGATCTCGAAACATTTCTGTCTGAGTCTTTGACAACCTCGGTATTTGTAGTTGCAAGTTGCAGAGATTTTTCATCTGACAAATCCACTGAAGCATACGATCCGGAAGTTGCCTGAGCCGATTCGGATTGTTATGGGCCTTTCTGGACCACCTGGGTTGGCCAATTTCGAATTTCGCGGATCTAGATGTACCGTTCAGTTGTAGTTTCTCTCTTTTGAGACAAGAGGACTTTACTTGACATATTTGAGCACATTTATCCTATTCCTCGCGCCATTTTCGAAGAGGTATTTGGGCCGAGAACAAAACTTGGAGGGAGAACCTTCGAACACGACGTCCTTGAACCGATAGTATGCAAAAATCTCGCGGCAACCCTTGGATACAAGCGTCAAGTTACCCAAGCTCTCCGAGTCGCAAAAAGAAGCTATAGCATCTTGCAACTCCCGGGGGAGTGCAACGAGAGTTGATGGAGGCTCCATGATGAGTCTAAACCTGTGCGAGGGTTCTGCAGAGGTATTAGCGAGACCAAAGGTGCCGGGCCAGGGACGTGAATATACCGAGATGCGCGATCAGATGTTCATGAGCAAATCATGAGTTCCCAGCTGAAGAAGGAGGAGTCTCTTCAAAAATATTGGAGAGGAATAAAGCTGCGAGAATGATGGAAATTAATTGTACAGAGGAGGAGGAACGAGTACAAACGGACTGCATGCAGCGTTTGGCGGCGGCTGTCAAACAATGGCACAAACTGGCAAACAAAGAAGCATGACTCATCACGATTGAAAAGCAAGGACCAGGCTTCTATTTTTATGCAAATTATCTCGTTTGGGGCTGTTCTGACCTGCAATGTGTGCCATCATTCACTGTGGATGTGACTTGAATGAATCATGCCACGACATGTCTCTGCTTTGCCCAGGCCCGTTGTCTCGTCGCTGAACATCAGTAACAAGGCTCTACTGAGCCTGGACCATCAATACCAAAGGTCTCTAGCGATTGCACCATGGGCGCCTCAAATTCTTTGTTGTTTCTTTATCTGTACTGTGCCTCCCACGCTCCCCTCCCATTTTTATCCTCGTGCACAGCAGCACAGGTCTGTTGGTCGCTTTGGTATTTCACTCTACATTGTTTCACATATGCCCATGCTTTTGTCGGTAAGATTATAGTTAGTCAGGTTCAATTTTGGTATACTCTTTCGCTGCGTCCACAGTTGTTCGGGTAGATGAGCTAGTAGTGCCAGCCGACCAGGAAGCTGAGTGACACACTACACAAGCATGGTGGGATTATGACGCAAGAAGCTACGTCACACGTCAAAGGGAGACGCCCCTGGGCTGCCTGGATACCAGTGCCAAATGTGCCCCATCAGTAGGCCGTACATCACTGCAACTGAGTGCGGTCCATGATCCATCAGACCATTGGGATCTTGGTACGTAGCCTCGTTTCCGAGTTCGGCCCACGCCGAATTAATGCAGATCTCCATGAGCATTCAATAGCCTAAAAATAGTAAGGACGTAGATTTAAGGAATGGGGGGATCCAGTTTAATGTGAAAGCGTAAGTGGATGCAGACCTGTATCTTGCAGGGCTTAATCTTCGTCCAACCAAGAACCGTTATTTTACTTAGTACCACCATATCAAGGAAGTACTATGGACAAAGGATATGAATATTTTCTCAGATCATGAGTCTCTTTCTATCAGTTCTGATTGCTAATGCATAACCACGGTGTGTGGTTTATGTCCAAAAACTCAAATTACCGACATATTTAAACAAGTGGTTTGCGATTTTTCTAGTGAATGAACAATTAATATTGATTAAACCATTTACTCTGGATCCCTAATCCTTGGATTTTCCCATCTGCTCAGCACGCTCAATATGCAGCCTTCTCAAAAGGCCGCCTTCCTCAGCAGAGGTATTAAAGTTGTAGCCCATCTCTATGTTCCAACTGCTTCTCCAAACACCCCGGAGCGCAATAAAGCTTCTGTCATTATTGGAAACCAAGTCACGGGCGTCAAGGAACAAGCTTCTGGTCTATATGCCCGATTCCGTGCCTCACAATGCTTTGTCGCACTTGCATTCGACGCCGTGTATCAGGGCGAAAGCGAAGGCATGCCGCGTGGGTTGGAAGATTATTATCAGTGTGTTGAAAATCTCAAGTGTGCTGCCACGTTTATATCAACATATGTTAGCAAACTGGTTGATCCCACCCGCATAGGCGTAGCCGGCATATGTGCGTCAGGTGGGTATGAGTTTCACGCAGCAGCTACCGGTCCCCGAATCATGGCGGTTGCAGGTATCTCTGCAATGTTTTTTTTTTTTTTTTTTTGGCGCAGTTACGCGAGAAGGATTTACAACCAAGCCACCAGAGAAATCAAAATAGAAAATCTACAAAAGCAGCTAAGCCAGGCGGCAAAAGACCGTGAAGGGGAGGTGATGGGTAACCCAACCTCGGTCCACAACATATTGACCGTCTTTTCGCACCCGAACGAGCATGTCCAGGAGTATTATTATTCTCCACAATGGCAGCACCCACGCTGCACTAATGAAATGGTGACGAGGATTATGTAGCTCTGGGTCACATGTGATTCGTTTTGGTAACTTGAATGGATTTCACCCTGGCCGTTGCTCCTAGTTGTGAGAAGTAAAGCCTCTGACGTCAAGTTTAGTATCACTAAAGAGTTGACTCCAGGAACTGGGTCTTGTTCAAGCATTCCATACTTCTGATATGAGCTGTTCCTTTGTTATAGGGCGTAAAGGTTTTTTATCTGTCGTCCTTTGTTTTGTTGTGGCAGTGAATTATACTCTCATAGCCCGAAACATAATCTTTGTTCATTCATGTTCCGTCTTTATAGTGGAGTCTATGTTCGTGATGCGCCACCTTTATCGCTACACTATTTATACTAGCCCAAAGTACAGCAACGTTGTATAAACTCGACAACCTACCGAGATTAAGCCGGTTCAGGGAAGAACTGATCAAGACGCTTACGATATCCTCAATTTTTTCTCAAAGGGCAAATGTTCTCAAAAAATGATGGACAAAAATAGAGTTGACTACATGTCCAATCTACCCGTGGAAATACAAACCAATATCTGCGAGCTTTTGTGCGACCATTGTTGTACGGGATGGGATAGCAAAGTCACCAGAGAAGATCCTCTCCCCATCAACTATCCTAGCAACGATTTCACTTCAATGTGGGAGGGAGAATCCCGAACACCAAGGCCACCTAGGAGGAATCTGCAAGAACGCATATCTGCTTACCCCCTGAGAAGCCTGTGTCTCACCTCAAAATATATCAAAAATGTTGCACAACCGGTACTCTTCCACTTTTTTGTAGGAGGCGGACGTTGTCCCGACAGAGTTCTCCGCCTTCACACGTTTGCATCGGCTGTGAAAGAAAACCCCACTCTTGCACGGATAGTAAAGAGTCTTTCAATTGACTACGTTGATGAATACTCTGCGTGGCGTCCAGATTATAATGGGCGCTACAGAGATTATAGCCCATTCGAATCATATAAACCCGATGTAGATGCGCTCTACAAGACCAATCGGGATTTCTCCAAAACTATCCTCGAGCACGCCAACCAAGTTAAACAGCTTGAGATATCATTTAGCGGGAATGACTGGGTCCCATCGTCTGCCGTTTTCTCCCACCTCACCGAGCTCAGTATCCACAACACATGGCCCTGTTCTCCCCTGGGCAAAAATCTGGTGTCAACTTTTCTCCCACCCGGGAATAGAATCCAGACGTTGGCTTTGTCCAACTTTTGCGAATTCGATAATTCAATTTTAGATGTCGTTTCTAATGTTAGACATCTGACGATGGTGCATTTCCGCGATGGTCGGACACCGAATATCAAGGCTTTAGTTAAGGCAATGCCACGACTAGAATCCTTTCGATTCTGTCACCGAGTGGACTCAGATGGCGTCATCTACAATACGCGCGCCTCCGAGGTATTGGATCAGCTCATATCTCGAAATGAATCTCTCAAATTGCTGGTACTTGATCGATGCGTTTGCGAGGGTGCTATAAGTCGACTACAAAAGTTCCAACAGCTCGAGTGTTTGGACATGGGAATTGATTGGGAATTGCAACCGGATGATTTCAAAGGTTTGAGATTCCCCAAATCATTGAAATCTCTTGTCATTCGTGAGACGCAGCACCTACAGGGTTGGATGGTGAAGGTCGCTTCTAGCCTAAAGCAAAATATCCACCTGCATCCGAACCTAGAAAGTGTGCACGGTATTGTGGAGTTTCCCTCCTTTGACAGTGGTTGGAGTTTTAGGTTCCACTGCCCATGGGAGGAAGAAGTGATCAATGGGTTGAACGGCCAGGAAATAATATTCTCTTATGAGACTCGTAACCAATCAAGGTCCGACCGCAAATACTACCGGCGAACTTGGGGTCATAACGTTATGAAGCCCATAAAGTATGGTCGCAAGATATTCCCTTGAAATTAAATCCTAGAGAAGGTAGTCAGTCAATTTGTCTCTTACAGCGAACTCATCGATCTATGATTGAGTAGAAACCTAAATAGAAAAATGAAGATAAAAGTATTGCCGAAGGAGCAAGTTGGATTAGGTAACGTGCTGAATTACGAGGTCATCGTTTAAATGTTTAGTAAATAGTCCAACATTAACTTAGAATGCAGTGTGCTAATTAGTACATGATTCAAGAAACTTGTTTAGATACCTAAAGAGATCTCTCGCGAAGCACGAGCGACAAGCGCCGCCGACGAAGTATATTTTGACTGAGAGTATGGATGTAGAAAATCTCAATCCCTGGGTATCAGTATTGATATAATAGAAATGTCGAATTCTTAACTAGTAATAACTTTTGATGTATTAAATCGGGATGAATTTGGTCTAGAAGGTGCGATTCATTCCACGTTAGACTGGAAATGGCGGGCACAGACGCAGTACAAAAATAGCTCTGATATCATCTACCTATTTCCACGGTATTGCTAGAAAGCGTCTACCTGTGTTCTATGAAGGTTTCGAGCTTTGAATTTGTTTTCGAACAAGGTATCGATTTCTACTTGGGCTAAACCCCTGGTTTCTGGAAGCCGGAAGAGGCACCATGTGAGCATCACTAGACAAATTGCACCCCATATAAAGCCGCCCTTTCCCTTTAGGTCCCAAGCGCTAGGATTGAGAATTGGTGGGTTTAGAAAGTTGGCGGCAATGGCGGCAATGTTGTAGGAAGCTCGAGCGAGCACAGCCGTCTTGATCCTGAGTCTAGTCGAGGGTATCTCTGCGACTAGACAGTAGTAAACAGGCCTGACTGTAGTATCGTATACAGCCACAAAAATCATCAAGAAGATACCCGATGCTAGAGTGAAGCCTTTTGAAGGCGACGGAATACACATGAAGCCAACAGCCAAGTGAATGCTTAACAGGGAGCCGAGCCCTACAAGGTAAACAGTTCGGCGACCCACTCGAGAAAGTATGAACCATGGTATGAATGTTCCAACCAAGGCCAGTCCACTTGTTTATTTGTAAAAAAAAAATCAACCGTGGGCTCAACCAGGTAGCAGACCTAGGACCACCTTTATAGCGCAACCGTTTGTTGGATACAACCAGTGCCATTGCAAATGCAGCCCCGTGCCATACAACTAACTTTACTCTTCAAGGCAGAACAACCTTGAGATGCCCTCATGAAAACTTAGATAGAAAACTCAATAATTAAACCCAATATGTTAAAGATATATATGAAGAAAGGGGGAAATGAGAGGCGGAATCGGAAGGGCATCTCAAAATACAATCAGGGGTTACAACCGGGGGGGATTAACACACTTTTCATTGTCCAAAGCAATGAGCGACATTATTATAACGGAACTTCTCGTTGGCAACAAAGAGGATATCGTATTAAGGTAGCTCATAAAACATCCCGAACCTATTTTGTATAGTTCGGTTATAATAATAGAACAGCTATCATGTTGTGATAGCATAAAATCTTATTATGGGAACCATACAGCCATACCACTCCCGCAAGTGGTCAATTTCAGCACCTGCTATAATTAGTTCAACTTGTTCTACCAGGGCGCACACCACCAATAAAAGTTTTTATTTATCATATACAATAGATCGATTAAATGCAGCACGTTACAAATATCCTCATCGTACTAATATACAACAAAGAAGGGAAAAACATGGCTATATCAGAGTGCTGACGTGTCTGAGTGCACCCAGTAGCCAGCTTTTGAATTATAGCAAAACTCAAACATTGAGCTATTTATCCAACAAAGCCCTAGACTACCACGGCATGAAGATAGAGATTCAATTCAGCTCTCAAATAACAAGCTACGCAAAGCTTCACCAGAAAAACTCAAATGTACGGGGCATAAGAATGGGTGGCAATAATTTATAGGGGTAGTTTTGGCCAGAGGTATACACAATCCTTCGTCCACTTCCATTATAGTATTATAAATCACAGGAAAATGTTATTAGGTCTAGAGTAACTCAAATACAAATTAAAAACCCCAAATTTGCCTATTAATACTTACCTTAGCCAAGGAGCAGCAGTGCTACCACACCACAAAGGAAGGAATTCCGTAAGAAAATGGGCACGCCGCACCTAAATTGTTCCGTAAGGCGTTACCACTGCGGTATATCTTGTCAGGTCCCATAACGACACATGTGACGTGACCACGTTTGGGGCCATCTGTCGTAGGACTCTGCTCACCTTCTTCATCGCGACCTTCAAATTCGCTACCGATCTTACCACGGGCTCTATCCCTTCTCTCAAGGAACGCTATTAGACCAATCAATGGAATGACAGCAGCTCCAGTCACTAAGCTGGCGATATATCCCTTTGTGTAATGCGGCGCGTCTGTGACCGGATAAAAGATGAGCGGCCACCATGTAACAAAGGCAAAGTCAAACGAGTTCATCCATCCCGTAGTAATGGCACGTAGTTGTAGGTCATGCGCAGTGACGTCGGCCATCCACGAATACCATAATGCTTGAGGTGCGTATGTGGTGCCAAGTAGATAGAATGCAAAGAATATGACACCGTCATTGCTTGGGTTTGCTGCAAGAATGGCACTACCAACCACAAAGGTAGCACCTATAGAGAGCGACGGTTGCCAGCGTGATTGAATCGAGTCGGACCAGATTGCGTAGAGGACGGTGCCCAGAATGGCAGTGCCGTATATCCCCGAAGGGTAGTTGTTCTGTTGAATGACATTGTAGCCGCGAGATTTCATCCAGAGAGCCATTACGTTATTCCCCAACGACTGCACGCAGAGGGAATAGACTTTCTCATATTATTTTGCGTCGTTTCAGTTGAATTACGGGTATAAACTTACGCATAAATATCAAAGGCAGTAGATAAAATTGCCAACTTGTCAACACTCTTCGGAACACAGTCAGGTCCCATGTCTGCTTTTGCGGTTTTCCAAGCCGATCAATGGCCCATTGTTTCTCTTCCTCAGTCAAGTACCAAGCGCTCTTGTGAACTGGGAGATTGGGGATAACAACCCAGCCTGTCCATGGTGTTAGCCAAAGGTAAGGCAAGTCAGCGGCGAGAATGAACCGACCAAAAGCAACAATCGGAATTGTAATGATGGAGACAATTATGAATAGCCATCTCCATGCTGGAAGGCCACCACGCCCGTCAAGCGATTCGAGCAAGGTCGCCTGGAGCCATCTCCCAACCATGCTGCCTAGATGACCAAAGCAGCAGAATATCGCGGCGCGTGTACCCAGCTCCGATTTTTTGTACCAACTGCCATAAATAAAATGACCACCGACGCTATATTCCATAGTCAGAGCCCAATAGCTGCGTCGGTTCATTAGGGAGACAAACTAGCACACAGCTGCAAAGGCACCTTCAAAGCCATTCAGAATAAATATTTGATAAACGTGTGTCGCCCGAAACGTCACCAATGTCAAGATGCTCCAAACTAGGTTGCACCCAACAAAGATCCATTTTGGTGGGAACCCGGTTAATAAGGATGTCGAAGGAATCTGGGAAACGGCGTAAAAGACAATGTATATGGTGTTCATGTAATTGTAGTCCTTGCCCTTGAAGCCGAGATCTTCATCCATGCCACTAATGTAGGCCGTCGAGTAGCTGGAGCGATTGATGCCGAAAAGAAACCACATGAGCGAAAGGTAAGGCAGAAGCGTCAGGTCGAGCTTTGTGAGCAGAGAGCGATCTAGTGACGGCGGTCCCCAGAAGAACTGTCTTATTGGTTCCAGCGCCGCCATGACGATGGTGCTGAAAAAACGAGAGATGAGTTTGCAGTAAGTTCACTTTGCACAGCATCTAAAGCCTCGGCTGACTGATACCCGAGTCGCATGTGCTCAGCGGTAGTGCGGAATGGCCGTGTCACGCGGGGCTGGGTGTCGAACTTACTACATACGCTTAGTGCTGAATGACGGAATCTAGGGTTCCATACACGACATTAGACACAATCGCGCAAGACAAGTGGTCTTTGGTAGGAATAACAATTCGCATCAGATACACCCGGTTTCTGATTGGAAGATAAATAATGCAGTCGCTGAGGCGATCGGATATTGATGCAGGCGTCCAATGGCGACGATGAAATCCTGCCTGTCGTCGTACCGTGGGCGGACCTGCAAAAAACATCAAGGGCAAGGTAGGATTACGCCATATTCGCCTACAATTTAATCGCGCTCGTGAAAAACAAAATTCCGCTCGAGAGATTGTCCATCATTTATCTATTTTATGCAAGAGTATAAAGATGGCATTCTAGATTGTGGCGTCCAATCACCCCATTCGACCTAGCTGGTTTAGTGTAAAAAGAGACGATAAGATGTCACAGGATACCAAGGTTGCAGTGTAGGAGGAGGTAAATGGCAAGAAGGTATCACCAACACTACCTAGATATAATTTGACGGCTTATTTGGCAACTGTATCGAATATTCTTGATGTTTCACATATTTGTTTAGTATTGGAGAGTGCTATGTGCGTGTCGCATGTTTCTGCCACTTGGCTTTGGAGATGAGTAATTTTACACGTGAAGATGGCAGAGAAGCAACGAAACAAACTTATTAGGTTTTGGACTGCCAATAAAAACTGAAATCACCCATGCATTGCATGTAATTCCGTTGTTATCAGTTGGTGTTTGAGCACATAGAAATAATTGAGACTTTTTGCTGCAAAAACATCAATTGCTGGTGTTGGCCAATTTAGAAAAGAAAAATAGAAGAACTTGGTGCAACATTGACTGTCGACTTGATTCGATCTACACGTCCCAAACCTATTTGAACTTGAGCTGCTTATGTTTGAGTCAGGGCTAAAAGCGATTTTCTCATATTCTCTCCCGCCAAAATAGTAGACACGTTAATCCATCGTCGCAGTTAGAAACATATTCGTGGTCAATATTTCACCAAATTGCCGCCCAAATGTCATTTAAATCGGAGCAACCAAGCCCCAAGGAATTATTCTTCGCTGTGAGTTTTACTATTTCGGTGTTTCTTGAGCCTAGGGTGAGCCGCATTCATTTGCCGGATATCTCACGGATCACTACTCCCTGACCTGGGGATCCTTTTGAATAACTAGAGCATGGCCGGAAAACAAGCCCCGTTGGCTCAGTGGTAAAGCGTATCACTAGTAACCAGCAATGGAATAACATGATAAGATCACTGGTTCGATTCCAGTACGGGGCATGCACATACCGTGGGTCCTTGAGGCTCGTTTCCTTTTTCGTGCCTTTGGCGGGTAAGATGTTGGAATATCAACAGACTGATGAATGTCCATGATTATTTTGCCCCGTTGGTCCAATATATTTCTTTGTATGAATGGTATTTTACTTGCGGTGTATTTTTGTCTCATATCATATCAAAATGGGTGGGAAATCATTGTTGACTTGTGGGGCGGGGCAACCAGGCGAAAAATAACAAGACCACACACACACAACTTTTATTGGAAGATTGTTAATAGGTTGTCGTTTCGAGAAAGAAAAAGGGATCAATTCAACCATTTACTAATACTTTCTTGGTTTTAAGATATATATAGAACGATGTGGTAAAACACTGGTCCCGATTGAATGGGGCTTAGATACCATAGTAATTCGACTCCAGTCCTGTATTGAACGAATGCACCAGCCTACCCCAAATGAGGGTGAGCTATTCTAGGTCCTGTCAACACGACAGTAAAATGGTGCAGGTATGGTATTTTTTCCGAATAAGGAAGGGCTGTTGGGGTGTTTTAGATTGCCGTAGCTAACAGCCCTATTTAATTGTGAACTTTTCGTAAAGCAATGCATTGCGTGACCCTTGAATGACCTGGACGCCAAACAAATTCTTAAAACGAAGCCGTTCTATAACCCAATCTGTCTCCTGGTCAACAACCCAGTTCCAATATATCTCTAGTCACCTCTATTTCTTGGTGTTATCGCGATTCGAGTGGGCTCCAAGCTCGTTAGAGGACGCGTCAACGTACGAGGGCTCATTTTCGGCTAGAAGAAGCATTGCTAGGTCGAACACACAGAAGAAAAGGATGGAAATGGCGATACAGACACCATCCAGTGCGATAAAATATCCCTCGGTCTTCATCAACTTGCCATTCCACCCTTCGAGAAGTTCAACCGTTCGGTAGACGCATCGAATGTAGACGAAGACGACAGAAATGGACATAGCATAGACGATGAGTTGCTGCCCCTTTGTCAACACCACTTTTCGGGTTCGCCAAAGGAAGATTGCGAAGAGGATACAGAATGCCGTCATGCTCACGAGCTGGAAGATGATACCGGCAACCATCAAGTTAGCGCCCGGCTTGGTGGATTTGCCCTTGTTTGCTGCCCCTGAAGCCAGGCCACCGCCGCCGGCCTGGATGAGAAGGGAAAGGACATCGACGACGAGAAAGATCCATAGATAGAGCTTAGGGCGGATGACGGAGTACTGTTGTCCGACAGCCTTGATCAGGTAGCCGAGAGTAACGTAGATGGCGGCGGCGACGAAGATGGGCCCGACGACAAGGGTGGTGATTTGTAAGAGGAAGGCAATCTTGTTGTAGGCACACTTGGAGGACCATGTGCGGCCGATCCATCCAATAAGCTCGATATAGGAAGCAATCGCCAAAACATACGACGTGGCTCGCCTCTTCTGCACCGATCGAACGATGTGGTAGATCCCGGCACCCGCAAAAATGAGGTCAAAGACAATGCCTACCGCAAGGTTGGGGACGTAACCGTAGGCGTTCTTGAGACCTGGGACCAAGTCTTTGCACCCGTTGAGGAGATCACCTCGGGCGTAGCCGCCACTTGCTATCGACATGGTGATGGAGAATTTTGAAGGGGAGGACGGGTTTCTCGCGACTTCGGACAGTTGAGCTGGTATATGGAGCACTGTAGAAGCAAAGCATTCAGCGCGAGAAGGTCGAGTCTTTGAGAAAGACTCTTTCAAAGGCCCTACCAGCCGAGATCAGACTTAGATGAAACTCCTGCCATTGCTAAAGCGGTGCTGCGGGAGAGAAATGATGCGCAGCCCGCCTGGGAAGAGTAGTGGCCGCCCGCCTCTGTGGTCATATCCCTCGGTCGGCGTTGGCCCTCTTCTCACCTGTGGAGATGCTCTCCTCGGTGTAGTCATGTCGCTGATCCTCCAGTGCAACATGCCCGGGATGCTCACATGGCGTGTTGTTTTTGAGACCGAGACTGCTCTGGGCTGGTGCATGTTGGTTGGCCTGGGGGGAGCCTTAGTCCACCGGAGAGGCAGGGATAGCCTCGTCGCTAATCTGGCCGGCCTACAGTGGGGTGTGTCCAATTGGTGACGGACGTGTGCTTGGGAGATCTGAAATCCCACAGCCCTGTGGAGAGAGTCGGTCGTAACTGAGCCTTGGCGTGGAGCGTGCCCTGTGCGACGCTGTAATGTTCTGTATGTTGTTGGGTGGTGGTCTTGCAGCACCAACACGCAGAAAAGCAACGCCACCTGTATCCGGGACGTTGAGCTCCGGGTTGCGCCACGACTCGGAGATGGCTGGATGGGTCGCATTTCGCGCATGGATCGACCGACCGACTACAGCATTGTTGAGTAGATGCACTGGCCACTGCGGTATGAAAAAGCAAATCCTGCTCAGGCCCAAATATGATGACGGTGACTGCCCGCCAATCGTGGCCCAAGTACTCTGCTCAACACGGGGGCACGGCCCCTACCCGTTGCATTTTCCACGCAATCTCGTACTTGACCCTGTGGAGATATCTCCATAGTGTTGGTTCACAGGTATTATGGAGTGGTCCGCTGCAATGTACTGGACTTGGACCGTATCAGGTGCGTTGCCACGTAGACCGCTAAACCCCCCTCGCCCCTATTTTTCCGGCTCTACGCCCGACCACCCGGGCGAGTCTGGCTAGGACTGATTTGGGATTGTGATACGGCAGCATGGGTGTCGCAGTCCATTATTGAATAAAGCAAAGCCTGTCGTAAATCCCAATTGTGCGAGTTGGTGACGTCGGCATATTGTCTTTCTCACAGTTCACGGCGGCGTAGTTCTTCACCAGCAGTCATCTCGTACAGGGCAAATCATGGCGGATAAAATAATATGTGGTTTTCCTAGCCTAAACCATTTCACCAACCCTCAAGCGCTTCCACAGACACCTTCAATCCATTGGCGGGTTTCGCTACAATTCCATCCGTAATGTCCCGCACCTCGTAGTCCATTGGGAGGTCGAACCTGTAGCGGCCTACCAATGCGCACGTGAGAGCCATCAACTCCGCCAACGAGAACCTCTGCCCAATGCAGCTCCGAGGACCATGTAAGAAGGTCAGAAACGCGTAATTGCTCTTGGAGCCACCCGAGTTTGCTTGACCTGGCTGCATCCATCGTTCCGGGTTGAATTCGTCTGCGTCAGGACCCCAGAGCTCATGCGCCCGGTTAATAGCCCAGGGACACAATATGACCATAGTGCCCTTGGGTACGAACTGACCCAGAATCTGGGTATCCTTTCTGGCATCTCTGATAGTGAAAGGGATCGGGGCATACATCCTCAATGACTCCTGGCAAACTGCATGCAAGTACGCCAGCCCATCCAACTTTTTGGCATCAATGTCATCATAGACGCCGTCAACGTTTTGCCGAATCTCTTCTCGCAAGCGATCCTGAATATCGTGGTGCTTAGCAAGTAGAAAGATAGTCCACGTAAGCGCTGCGGCACTGGTTTCGTGGCCGGCTGCGAGGAAAGTCATCATGGAGTCGACAAGTCCCTCATCTGTAAAATGGCCAGACTCGAGAGCCGTAGAAATAATGTCAGGAGAAAGCTTCTCCTTCTTGGCCATTTGTACCTTCTTCGCGTTAATCAGATTTTGAGACGTTGTTCGCGCGGCTTTGGACGCTGCCAAAACCCCCATGTTTCTCTGGAATGGGAGATAATCTGTGATGACGGCGGGTAGGACGAGCTGAAGAACCGTCAAGAGTTTTGCGCCGCGACTCTGCTTGACCATTGAGCCGTACATCTTCATGGTGTCTTCTATAGTGGGATCTGAGAGTGACTTGAATTCGTGACCCATGCCTGCGGAGCCGACAATGTCCAGGGATGCGCGGCTTGCCCAATCCGCAATGTCAATCATGGAGTCTGGTTCTTCTCTCAGTTCTTTTTCAATGCCAGAGACCAGCTCTTGGGCCTTTGTCCAGAATAAGGGGTATAATTCCTTGATGTGTCTGAAGCTGAAGGCTGGCATCAGGTTCTTCCTCTGCATCTAAGCGTCTGTTAGTCTCTCTGAAATGCGTAGGTGGCGAAGAAAATTACCTTGTGTACATCCCCTTCTGAGAGTAGTAGCCCATGACCCAGAATCTTGCCAACCATGGCTCGAAGCAGATGTGGCTTCACAAAGTCATAGCTGTTCTGACCCAAGACTTCCCTCAAGCCCTCGGGGCTCGTGACGACAAGTCTCTCCTGATTAAATAGATGCCTTGAAAGACAATCAGTTGTGAATGTTTAAAAACATGGTATTGAAACAAAGTTCTTACATGAATCTGATTAACCCATTATTTTCAATCGTTCTTGACCAATGCCGAAAGGGCAAGTCGGCAGGCTCCCCAACTGACGCCGCCCAATGACCATGTAGGAATGACGCGCCCTTGATGACCTTTTTTAGTTTTCAATGTTACCTCTTGAATGTGGTCCTTTACTCACTTCTGGTTGTGGCAAGTGTCTTAGTGGGCTGAATAATTTGGGGTAGAAGAATGTCGTGTAGACAGCCCAAACGCTCAAGAAAACAAGCAAGTACTTTGCCAGATGAAACAGTGCAACATGGATAGAATTATTCGCGTGCGAGAATACCTGGCGGTAGATTGAGACAAGCACTGCACTAATAGCCCAAGGCCGGTAGCGGGAGAGGAAAATAGCAAATCTTGCCATGTTTGGACAGATATATACAGATGGAGAGCCAAGAGGACATGAACGAAGGCCGAAACCTCACTCAAGCGGGAAACCCATTTTAAATGCGCGCCCATGGACAGGTATTACCCACCTAGCAGGGGTGCTAGGATTCCTCCATGCACTGCCACCGCTAACACCACGGGTGGAAACGCCCAAGCTGCACAAATCAAGCCACATGTATTACGTTATTGTTGGCTGTGAAGGCTTTGATCGTATAATGCATTTGTTGGTAGAAGAACAAGAGTTATATCAGATTACAAGGTAATAATTCTTTTTGGAAAGCCGATAAAGAAACCCTGAATTGAATTGCACTTAGAATCAGTAGGCAGCTTTAAGCATGTGCTTTTGGTCTGGTTTAGATAAGAGTTAAATTACATATTCACTTCCTATATACATTCTTCATCAATAATTGTCTACTCAGTAAAATATCTATCAATCATGCCGAGGCATCTCTTTTCGTGAACTTTAGTTTTACGCCTACAGGTGGCATGACAGCCTCCGTCACCCACGGGCATTCTGGCCTCACCCCGTGGTGTTCAGGAAGCAGTTCAATGTCAAACCGTTCTAGGACTCGGCAAAGAATCATTTTTAGTTCAAATTCAACCAAGAAGCGCCCTGGACAAGCATGCTTCCCGTGGCCAAAAGGCAAGTAGGTTGAAGAGGTTGAAACGAATGACAATGTCGGGTTTCCACTTTTGGTATCAGAAGAACCAGACAAATGTCCTTCATCTGGACTAGATGCTCTTGCTCGGGAAAATCGAAAGGGGTCAAACCTTTCCGGATGCTCATAGATTTCAGGATCGTAATGGACAGGGTATGAAAGAATAGAGAGGGTCGAGCCAAGGGGAAGAAAATGGCCGTCTGGTGTCTTGAGACCATCTGGTGAAACGACTTTGCGAATCATGGCTCGATTGCCGAATGCATGAGTCCGCATCGACTCTCTGAGAATGCTATCGGTTTGCACCATTTTTGAGATCGATGTCTTGTCAAAGATATCCCCGCTTTCGCGAAGCACGTCAGCCATCTCCTGCCGTATGATTTCAATTGTGTTGAACTCGGCATCGGATGCAGCAATGTTGATTAAAACATTACTCATAGCAACCGCAGTTTGATGAAACGATGCCAAATTTGCGAGACAAAGCCTGTCCGAGATTTGCGGCAGTGAAACCTGGTCGCCGTATTTTCGTATTGCATACTTCATCATCATCTGCAAGGTATCGGTTGGCTCTTTACTCTTAAGATGAAGATCTGGTTTCAGAAGTCGTGCAGATCGCTCCTTGTAAAGATTTTCAATGTGCTTTTGAATCTTCCATCGTCTATATCTTGTTGATAGAGTGACGAGAAATCCAACCAGAGGCTTAAGGAGCGCCGGGGTGTATATCACCAAACCCGAGTTCAGGATGAACAGGTCTGCAAAAGCGAGCGAATCACTCAAATATTTCTTGTCTCTGCCTTTTTGATGTTAGCGAACAGTTGGATATCGAGGACCGAAAGGAACACGAACAAAGTGGAAGACCAACTGTGAAACGGCTGGAGACTTGAGCAATCACCCATTTCATGGACTCATAGACATCAACCTCGCCATCTTTATCAGGGCGTATATAATCCGGCATGGCATAATTAAGCTCATCATCCACTGCCTTGGCGAGTATCTCGAGGAAGCGGCCCATCTCCTTCTTGATGACAATGCTTTGCCAAGGGTCTTGGATGTAACTCGCATGTCCCGAGTTCCAGTCCCCTTTGTCAATCTCCCGGAATCCCTCAATGGGACTCAATACGGCATCTGGCTGAGAGGCTGCCCACTGCGTGTGGTGATATGCGACATGGACTTCGTCTTTAAAGCCCATGCTGGGCAAAACGCAAGTCTTACCATGTTTGGAGAACTAGGAGGGGTGTTAGGCAGAAGCTAGTTACATGATGGACACAACCAAATACCGTTTGGTGAGCTTCAAGAAAAAGTCGACGACAGTCCGTAAGGTAGGACCATTGTAGCCTAAAGGGTAAATACGATTTCGGGCGTTCTACACGTGGAAGAGTGGATGGGAGCTTAGGAGAGCTCCGATGCCCAACAAGATAGAGTGCTGTCACCAAGACAGCTACTAGCAGGTAGATTGCCATAATTACGTGCGGTGTTGCAAATAGTACTTGAACATGATTCAAGCACAAAGGTGTCTTTGAATGCAAACACTCCTCAGTGGGGTCGAGTGCAATGGAAGGATTCTGCACGGGCGTTTACCGTTTCACGCAGGGTCAAAACCTCCTAACCAAGAATTAATTCCACTAGCTATGGAGCTAGCGTCTGAAGATTGTACAGGGACGCGGACCAAGTTGGTGGTGGAGACTTTGCCTGCGTCCACCGCGTCGCTGTTGGCGCCATTTCGAGATCCCTGCAGGTTTGGCTGCAAAGGCTGCGAAGTAGATAATGACCCAAGAAATCCATGGAATACTTCATTAAGTACAAGGAATATTATTTTTGGCCCACCTAAAACACTGCAACATCGACATCTGCAACCAATTCGGATCATGGCGGCCCAGGACAAGACCACGGGGGTGAAGATCATTGTCGTAGGTGTTGCCGCCGTCGCATGCCACAAGTCACAAACGCTAACTTAATGCTTCCAACTTAAGGCCGGACTGCCGCGTACCTCAACCACCAGCCTGAAGAAAGGCCTCGAGTTACTAGGAATTGGCCCATGTTTTCACCTCGGGGACCCTCCAGCACCCATCGGCCGAGTGAAGGAAAGCGCCCGGGTGATGGGCATTGAGGACCGCAATGAGAGGTTGAAGGCCCTAAAGAAACTCTACGATAGTTACGAGGCCGTCTTCGAGCCCCCAGCCAGTGCCTTTGTCGATGATATGCTTGCTCTTTACCCGGACGCAAAAGTAAGAGTCATCCAAAACAGGGCGCCTGAATAAAAAAGTAAATGCTGATATCAGCCCCTCCCCCCAAAGGTGATCCTTTCGGTGCGAAAGAATCCAGATGTCTGGCTCGCCTCCTACCACGGCCTGGGCATTGATCTACGGTCCCCTATTTACCGCATCCTGGGCTACTGGATCCCCGGCGTGATCCACTCCAGCGACCTTATTGTCGCCTGGTCGAGATACTACTCGCGAAAATTTGGACTGAAAGTGGTCCCGTCGGTGGAGCTCTACCACAGGCACAACCAATGGGTCCGAGACATGGTACCGGTCAGACAACTGCTCGAGTACCAGCCGAGCATGGGGTGGGAGCCCCTGAGCCGGTTCCTTGGCAGGCCGCAGCCAGCAGAGCCGTTTCCACGCGTAAACGAGGCGGCATTTCTGAGGAATGTCAAGCGGCTGGCCATGGGGCTTGGGTCGTTGGTTTGGATATGTCTATTTGTTGGCATTTATTTGGTTGGCAGCTCTGTTCGGAGTCGGGTTTCAACCTGATAGAGGAGCAAAAGCACTAGTAGTTAACTAATAATTATTCCCGGCCAGAAATCCACTCGTGCTGAGTTGGCTTGCCACCTTTGTTAATTAACACACCAACTAATTGGTCTGGTCCTGCCAACGCATTATCAGACAGTGGGCGGCATCGCATTTAAACACCCCATCAAACGACCCTTGAGTTGATGTGATAAATTGCAGATGAGGCGCCGATGCGGCCCACATGAGCGCCAAGCCGTATTGAGCACCGGCTGGACAAGCATGGCATGTCGGCAGAATCTATTTCTAGAGCCGTGACGCGTTCTTGCAAGGGGAGTCCCCAGCCAGATTTGTGTCAGAGTGTCACTTTTCCTATTGTTACCGCTTCCTTCGTTGCCTGCACCAAGTCGAAGTCGTCCATCGGCTGTCTCTGCAGCCTGTCCCCTCGCATCGATCAGCTCCGTGGATTACCCCCAAAGGCGAGGCGGCGACGCCCGCATGAGCACAGTCTTCCCACTTTAGTTGCAGCAAACGAAGATCCCACGAAGAACAAGGCGTCTCTCGAGCCATCGCCCACTTCGGAACCCATCAAGCCTTTACTCGACAACCACCATGACCACCCAGGTCGCAATTGGCCTCGCGGCCGTATCTCAGTCCCTGACGGCATTAGCTCTCGGTTTCACGGCACCATCAAACCTCTTGAGGCCTGCGGTTGCGATGATCGTATTCGTGCTGACATGGCTCTTCAACGAAGCAATCCAAGAGGGATTGCATAGCCGTCTTCATGTGGCACTGCTCTCTGCTGGGATGTGGATTCAATGCATGAGGACATTCGATGACTTGTGTCTGACGCAACTATCTTTCAATCCCGAATCGGCCAACCAGGTAGTTGGCGGCAGAGCCAAGAAAACACCAACCAACGGGCCGCGGGAAACTCACGGCGCCGAGTCTCGACGGCGGCTCCTTTTCGGTCTTTGTAACTTGTGGAACACGCGAGGCATAGGGACAAGTGCAGAGATTTCACAAATCTCTCGTTGGTCCAGACAGGACCCGAAATTCGTGCCCACCCGTGGACAAGAGCTGAAGAGGCACGCAAGAAGTGTGATTCTGAGCTATCTAGTTCTGGACGTCTTTGCAAATCAGCCCCCGCCCGATCTCGAAAACATGATGTCGCCGAGAAATGAGAGATTATTCAGCAGAGTAGCGGAGATCAGTGGAGAAGAGGCCGTGTTCCGCTTCTTCGCCACGTTTGGCTTTTGGCTCAACACGTTTTGTGTGATCCAGCTGATGAACAGCACCATTGCTTTGTTTTATCTTAGCTTGAACATATACCCCGTCGTCTTATTGCCTCCGATATGGGGAAATCTTTCAGATTCCTACAGCATTAGACGATTCTGGGGCAATACGTGGCACCAGACAATTCGACGCCCTCTCGTGTCCGTGTCAGAGTTCCTTGCCCATAAGCTACTCCGCCTGCGCAAGAAAACCTTGTTGGCCCGTTACTGCAAGCTCTTTCTCTGCTTCTATATTTCTGGGGCTCTGCACTTTGCAGCTGATCTGTCGCTTGGGATGGCAGCGGGGGAGTCAAACGTTATCACATATTTTGTCACGACAGCGTTTGTGATAATGTGCGAAGATGTTGTTCAGCACATTTTTCGCCAGGTCGCGGGAAGAGAGAATAAAAAATGGCCAAAATTCTTCGGCTATGTTTGGGTGTGTTGCTACATGTATTGGATGACTCCGTCGTGGGGGTATCCAGCGGCAAGAGTTGTACAGCCCAAGGATCAATTAGTTTCGTTTTCCCTAGTTAGGGAACTTGTAAAGCTTGGGTGATAAAAGTGAATCTGATATGTTATTCTCATGCACACATGCCTCTTGTCCCGTGATATTTACGATAAATGGGCTGTGAAGAAGAGGTCAAGCTAAGATGGAGTACAATAGTATTAAAAAAACATTAAACCCAAATCGCAATTCCTTTGAATCCATTAAACGCGCCGTAACCTGACGAGTAAATCTCTGTCCACCCGCGCAACGCCTCTAGCCTCCTTTCCTACTTCTGGCCCACGTTCCGAAGGCTTACCGTTGCGGTCCATAAAATGCATCGGCACCACATCAAAATGCGCGAAAAATAGCACTACTGCTGACAGAATCTCCTGCTTGGCGTAATTGCGCCCGGGGCACATGGCAGTACCCCCGCCATATGGGAAAAAGTTGCCCGCCAATGTTCCGTTGCGAGCGTTGCCGTTGGATTCTTTTATGAATCTCTCCGGCCAGAACTCCTCTGGCGGGTGGGCGGGGGACGACCACACGCTGGGTTCGTTGTGGGCGAGATACGAGGGTGCCAGAATAAGGTTGCCCTCCTTTAGGGAATACCCGTCGAGCTCGATAGAGGTACGCAGTTTACGTACGACGAATACTGACGACCGCAGACGGAGACACTCCATGTACACCGAGTTGAGGAGTGGCAGTTTCTTGAGCTCAGGAATGTTGATGAGCGATTCCAAGCTGTCACCTGCCCCAGCTCCAGCTTGTCTTTTCTTAATACCGTCTTTATTGACAACGGCGTCGACCTCTTTTTTGATTCTTTCAAAGAGCTCTGGTCTGCGCAGAATTTCAATGATGATCCATGAAGTCATTGGGATGGCATTAGAGTTAATGCTAGAGTAAATAGTTAACAAATGTGCTGAGATAGACGGACAATAAAACTTACGACCAAATAAGGCCCATCTGGAATGACGCACGGCCATCCAATCCAATGCCATACTTTTCCATGGCAGCCTCTCGCTCACGAACCAGCTTGGATCCAAAGTTGGGCTCCCAGTCGGGGTCAGTCTCCTGGCAGGTTCTCCAATCCAGTTGCTGCCAGGCCCGGCTGAGGTAGGACTTGACAGTCTTCAAGCATTTGTCCCTAGCATTCCAGCCTCTGCGGCAGAGGAACTTGGGCAGCCCGTATAGCAAGGACATGAAGTCTTCATCATACTCCCAAAAGGTCTCGGCAAAGTTGGGGTCTGCGTCAAACACCCCCTCACCCGCCAGGGCAATAGTGGATGCTCGAAACATGTGATGCTTCATGAACTTATCAATGCCGCACTCAATTAAGCCGTTGGTGCCGACTGTGCTGAGTTGGTCCACCATGATGTTGATGAACATCTCAGTAAGTGATGACACTGCTGTCGATCCAATTAGGTGTGACTCGTAGATCTCGTGAAACTTTCTCCATATGCGGTCTTCTCCGCGAGTCTCTGTAAGGGGCTGTCGTGATGAGCCAGAGACATCTTTGGCCACGAGCGCGGCATCCTTGGAAGGCAGACGCTTGACCTTCTGGGCGACTCGAAGGGCGAATTCTTCAAAGGTGAGTTCCTTTGAGCACTTGAAGACTTGCTGGACATTTCTAGTGCCGTGAATGAGATAGGCATGGACGTTGCCTAGACGCATTCTTAAGGGCTCTCCATCGTCAACTTTTCGTCTATGACATATTAGCCGGTAACCACTCTCGATATGCAAACGTTACGTACACAATAGAATCAAAGAATCCATGAGGATTCCTGATCATGCTAAGTGCTGATCCAATACCAGGTAGAGCATATGGAAGTGTGAGAGGTTCCTTTCCTCTGTATCGACGGCCACGAAACCGTTGTAATGAGAAACGAAGGGTGGTCAGACAGTGTGTTGACAGCAACAGCAGGAGACCAATTACAACGAGCCTGAATCCAAACCCTTGAACTGTAGCGGTGCTACTCTCAATGTCAAAGTTGAGCAAGCCATGTACGACTCGTGACTGCATCTTGAAAGACGGCATTCTCGGTGTTGCAAATGGCGTGATCTCGAGTCTCAAGACTCAGTATATTCACCTTTTTCAGCCTCGCCGCCGGGAGATTATCTACATTATGCGTGAGAATTCACAAATCAATATGGCCTAGCTGCAGGCGGGGAGTAGGGCGCCTCGCTGTTCAAACTCGTCCACAATGCTCCTTGTGTTGGCTGTGCTGTGCTGCTAGCGGCAGGTGAGGCGAGTGGTCCCGATTCCAGGTTGCCACAAATAGCGTCTCCGAATCAGCAAATATCCAAGCTGACAGGCGTGAAGAACTCAGAAACTGGGCCCCCTTCGATGCCTGACTTGACCACCGGGTCCGCCTATCCCGCCAACCGAGTAATTCCAGAAGAGAATCCGGTCGGACAACGTGAAAGACTTGGGACGCCGCCTGGCCCATGCCGCCCTCTGCCCCTCCTCAGTGCCGGAGCAGATGGGGTACCATGCGGGATGTGGTTGCGGCGGAACCGGGGTGTCGCCAATCGCTGGCCATGCACGTTACATCCATGATCTCGGGGCCAGGGGGAGTATTTTTGGTATGGAAACAGTTGAGTGGGTGGGGAGCATATCCATGTTTCTCTCAGCCTCCAACGTTTGACATGTGGGCAAACACTTTGCTCAGGAGAGGTTGATTATCCGTGGTGGGCGGGTCTTGGTATCAAGGCTGCGCAGTTCAGTTGAGGTTTTGGCCAGGGGTCGTAGATCCGACGCTCCATACTAGCAATAACCACTTACACGTGTCCAGGAGACGCCGAGCTGGCAAACAACCCCAACGGAAGATGGTGGAGATGCTTGGACTCAATCCAAGGGGGAATTTATTTTCTCTCTTACTGGTTCAAGGGTCTTGGCCCACAGATGGGCAAATTATCTGCTGCGTCAGGTTCGCATCGTCGACCTGGCGCGCAGACACAGCCCGGACTGTTTTTCGAGCACGACATGGTTCTGGGGTCTTGTCATTTTCTACAACCGTCAAAACTATAGCGCGGTATCAGGTTGCAGGACTTTTTTCCTTGTTTCTTTTTCGGTCGGGCCCCCGGTGACACGCAATGGGCCGATCTAGCGTGGATCTTCAGATGATAATTGCTTTCGCTCGACATGCACCGGGGGGGCGGGAATACGAAAAGAGCGCCAAAAACAGCCAGGCATTAGTTATAATCTAGAGACCCAGTTTTGGTGGGCTATGAGCGTACATAACTACAGACTACAGTACAATTCCGGTCGTTTCCACCTTCAGCCGCGTTATATCCACCAAAAGCATCTTGGTCAGATCTGCGTGATCTCCCCTCCCCTTGCATACAGGGCCAATCGCAAAGAGCTGCTGCAATTGGTATGGAAACATGCGTCCTTTTGCATGTCGGCAACCCAACCGACCCCTTTTTCGTCATGCCGCTCGGGGCACACACCGCAACCTGATGTTCTCGGGATGCTTCACCTTCAACAGGAAATTGAAGCTAGACTGCTTCGCCTCTTCCATCAGCGCGGCAGACGCCGCCGCCTTGGTGAGCTTGCCGCCCGTGTCCGGCTCCACCTGGTATTCCTTCAACAGGCACGCCAAGACAGCGACAAACTCCACCTGCGAAAACTTCTTGCCGGGGCATACACGCGGCCCCGCGGCCCAGGGCAAGAAGGCGCCGGTGGGGATTGGGCCCAGCATCTCCTGGCCTGACTCGTCGCGCGTGACCCAGCGGCTCGGGAGCCACTCCAGCGAGTCATTGCCCCATGAAGCCGACGATGTGTGCAGGCCGGCCAGGTTGACGCCGATGAAGGTATTCTTTGGAATCGTGTATGAGACGCCATTGATTTTCAATGTCTGGTCCGCTAGCGTCGTCTTAGGGACCGCCCTTGCCGCGCCAAATAATCGTAGTGTTTCGTGCTGCAGCCGTGTCAGTGTAAAATGTCCAACTTGGTGAATGCAGGCGCATGTCCTCACCATGATGGCAAGCAATCTCTTGAATTGCGGATAATACGTGTCGTAATCAAGCTTGTCCAAAGTTACTCCCGCCGTGACTTCGTTGACCTCCTCTGCCGCCCAGTCCTGCCATTTCGGGTTGGCAGCAAGAAGCATCGTAGCGTATGCAAGAGTGTTTGAAGTTGTCTCGTGACCGGCCAAATTGTAGCTAAACAGATTCCCGTAAATCTCGGGATCCGTCAAGTGGCGGGCGCATTTTCCCTCCTTGGTCTGGTTCTCTGAAGCTCGCACAAGAACGCTCATCAGGTTGTCTTGCTCGGGGGCTCCCGCATCCATGGCCTCGCGCTCCTCGGCAACCATCTCGGCCATGTATTGGCGAAAGTTGTCCACGCCGTCTTGAACTTTCCTGGACTTTGCAGGAAGCATCCAGCTTGGCAGGTTGACGGTAGCCGTGAAAACTGCTGTGAACATGTTGCCGAGAAGTAGGCTCAGAGCATCACGATATGTGAGGCTGTGATTTTCCGAAGGGGTTTCTAGGCCCTTGCCAAATGTGAAACTTCTACCGAAACCAGCGGCTGTAAGAACGTGCAGAGCGAGCATCATGGTGTCGCTCTGGGGGTTGACAACTCCCTCTGGGTTTGCCGCCCACATCTTGAGCATATCGGTGGCCTGTCTCTTGGACTCGTCCCACACAAGGGCACTATTCCTCTCATTGAAAGGGGCGGTCGTTATTCTTCGATGTCTCACCCAGTCATCTCCTTCAGTAGTCACAACATTGCTGCCAAAGATCTCCAGCGGCCTATACAAAGCGACGGCCTTGACAAAGTCCCTGCGCCTGCGACATAAATCATCAGAGGCCTTTGCATTGCCTGTGAAGATGCGGATCTGCTTCGGGCTCGCAATAATAAAGGTGTCTCCAATTCGCTCCTGCAAATCATTGATCTTGTCGTAGTTCCAGTCGCGGCTGTTGTACTCGACAAAGTGGCCTAGTCCAAATGGCAGACACTCTCTAAGCAGCGGCTCCAGCCAGCTGGCGCATAGCAAGTATGGGACATTGGAGGGATCAACCGGCGTGATCAAGACAGGAAGTCCGACAGTCTTTGCCTTTCGGTAATTGCAAATTAGCTGATAGATGCTTAAGCCAACATATGACAAAATTGCGGTGCCAATGGCGGCTAACGGCGACAACATCGAGGGGGATGTGTATAGAAAAGGTGCGCGTTGTGGTGATCAAGGTAACAAGCCGCCTGTAGTGGTTGTGCAGAATACATTAAGTACCTACAGAGGGTGGTCACAGGCACAAAGCCCCTGTCAGACACCACTAAATGCGCCGACAGTTGGTGCTCATAAGCCTGCGACGGGTTTGCAGTGCACTACCCTAAACAGGCCAAAACGGGTTGGGAACCAGCCAAAACGAAAGCAGGCTGAGTAGTTATTTAAAGAAATGAAGATCAATAATCATCTAGAGAGAATTAAAATTTTATTTAAAATTTAAAATACGTGAATGTCCTTCATGATTTTACTTTTTATGGCCATTCGTTTATATCGGTGGCCAAACCCAACAGGAGAGTGCCCTTGCTAACGGCTTGAATGCGCTCGGACATATGAGCTCAGTTCCATGGTTTTGCATCAAAATGACTGGAAACCACCTCACAGGCCCTGACCATACAAGAAAAGTGAGGACCCAGAAATACCCCAATAGCCTTGTCAACAGCCTGGTAAACCTTGTCTTCCAAAGCGGTTTGAACAGGCCCCCAAACATATCCTCCAGCATCAATCCAATTAGTTGCGTCGCAAAGAATTGGATCGCCCCGGATTTGGCCGCTGGAACAGCGCTGCCCATGTCAGATGGAACATGCACCAAGCCAGACAGTGCGAACGCAACAAGAATCTTGAGGTACTTGGAAAGCAGAGAGTACGACTTGATGCGGAGTATGTTTTTGGTAATCCAGGTTGCTGTCCCACGAAGGTTGTTCTGCAGCCCTTGGTGCCAAAATGTGCTGGATATTTGTTAGTAAACGACTATCGTTACGCGTTTATGAATACTCACGACCAGAACAACCGAAGACAGTACGAGTCTGCCATTACACCGAAAATAGGTCGCCAATCTTTGACAGCTTTTGGGTTAATTATGACGGATGCAGCCGAGGCTAGTGAGTATCCGCCCTGAATAAAGCAGAATATTGACACAACAGTTGTAATGGTCGCCAAGTACCGGACTTGCAACTCGGCCAACGTTACATCGCCAAGACGGCGAAAGATGGCCACGTGTTGGGGTGTCATGTACTGCTGATCCAGATCCAACTGCGTGTTGATGCAAACCATGTGCGTGAAATAGCAGAGCACTACTTTCAGGAGGTTTACAGCCACGAAAAACGGTGCTGAAGGCATATAGGACGGATCTTGACAGTCAAAATAGTGAATGTTTCTGATCTCCCAAGGAGTGCCCAACCCACGCATGGAAGATGCAACCTCCTGGCCAAAGACGTAGCGAGCTCGAATGCGGGCCATTTTCGACTGAGGCTTGGCATCCTTCTCGCCAGACTTCTTGTCGTGACCATCTACAAAAGCAATTTTGCGAACAATCAGGCGCTCAAAATAGGTCAGGGAGATTTGCGGAAAGGCCGAGGCCACAGTGCGGGCCACCCATCCCGGCGGCTTAACAAAGTCTTCAAAGTTGGCAAGGGCAATAAAAGTAGAGAGAAGGAATATGCCAAATCCAATTGGTCGCAGCACTGAGTCCCGCGGCGTGAAACCAGCAACGTAGATGAAGAAGAACTGCTGCGCCGTCGAGATCAACAGCGGATGGAGGTAGAGCCGGCAAGTCATTGTGATTTACTGGCCCGGTGCAGAAAGAGTGTTTCAAGATACACAGCCGTCAGCCCAATTCTAACGAAACCTCGGGGGTTCTTTTGGAAATCCGTTCTTAGATAGATAGATAGGCGCCGGCCTTCAATGACCCCGAGCTGTGTGGGACTCGTGTGTACAAACAACCGCACAGCGGCCGCAGCCACCATCGTCACCATCGTCACCATCGCGTAGGGCTAAATCCGGCATTAGGAGAAGACCAGGATACCCCAACCGAGGCCAGCAGCCCAGCCAAGTATGTCACGCTCCGTCCGCCTGCATGGGCGCAGGGGACCCATGGCCGTTTCATCCCCACCAAACTGCAAGTCTACGGGCCGGTTTCAAACAACTCATTCCTCAATACCCCACTGCCTCAATCCTTCAGGGAGCGCGTGCCAATGCACAATACCCTCCGTATTATTGGACCTCCACTGCTTATCCCTGACCGGGTTCTTGGGGCACAGTTGGGCCTGTGCCGTCGGCACAGTCTGAAGTTGCATCAGATGTTTTAACCGGCCCTGGTTGTTAATTGTAGCGTTGTGAGCAATCATTTCTACCATAGAACCATACTTTCAGTGGAACACTGAGAGTCATAGAGCAAGTCAAGCCGAGTGACTGTCACTATATGCTGGCAAACATGGAAAACTACACTCAGTTGAAGCAGTCGATAACAATGGCTCTCGCTAGTCTGTCACCATTGGAGATTGGGGGGGTTATCTGCGTACTTGTAATTATCATTGTCTGGGCATCGAGGAAGCAACCAGACCCAAGAGAGCCACCCTACGTCAAGGAGAAAATCCCATACTTCAGCCATATTTACGGACTTTTGAGACATGGCTTGTGCTATTTCGACCTCGTCAGGTTGGTTGTTTAGAATCAAGATCCGTTCGTAATGCTCTCGGTTGCTAATCGTTATTCAGCGCCCAGCAACCGCATCCAATCTTCACGATTGACATATCAGGGCAGAAAAACTACATTGTCACATCTCCAGAACTTGTCCAAGCAGTCCAGCGCAATGCAACGTCTCTTTCTTTTAGTCCGGCCATGATTCCGGCATTTAGACGGATGATGGGTTTTGACGAGGAAGGGATCGAACTGATTTTCCGTGATGCTCACACTGAAAATGGCATGTATGGTGAAATTCACCGAGTCCAGAAATCGTCGCTGCTTCCTGGGACGGCTTCTCTGGAGGAACTGTGTGGTCTAGTACGAGGAAAGCTCTTGCATGCCATGAACGAGTTTCTGCCTAGTCAGGAGATTGACCTTTATGCTTGGGTTCAGCATCTCATTATGAAAACGAACAACTCGGCATGCTTTGGTGAAAAGGATCCATTCACTATTGACCCATCACTACACATAACTTTCTGGTAGGTAAAGTTTTGACTAGGTATAAACATGCTTCTAACACCAAGCAGGCAATGGGAAGCAAATATCAAATTCCTTTTGCTGGGCATTCCGTGGTTCTTGAGCCCCAAGAAGTACACTGTAGCACAGAAAACTCGAAAGAAACTAGTGGGTGCATTTTTGAACTATCTCACCGATGATGGACTGAAGTCGGCCTGCTTGTTTATCAAAGAACTGTCGGGTCTCGGTATTCGCCGCGGTCTGAGTAGCGAGAACAATGCTCGTGCTTTGCTTGGGTCAATCCTGGCCATTGTTGGCAACACCATACCGACAACCTTTTGGCTGTTGATATCAATCTTCTCAAGACCTAATCTGCTGGCCGAGATAAGAGCTGAGCTTGAAGACACACTTGAAAAACCATCTTCCGGAACAGGTATTTATCTGGACATCACCGCAATCCGTGAAAAGTGCCCTGTCTTCATGTCTACTTATGAAGAAGTGCTTCGAATGACGAGCGGCATTGCAACCGTGCGATATACGAATGAAGATACCTTTATTAAGGACCGCTGGCTGCTGAAGAAAGGCTCGCAGGTTCAGATGCCGACGGCATTCATCCATGCCGATCCAGCCACTTGGGGCGAAGACGCCGAAGTCTTTGATCATACCAGATTCCTCAAGTTCAAGATTCTAACCAAGGAGCAGAGAGCTCGCCGATCAGTGGCATTCAGGCCATTTGGAGGAGGCACCACGCTGTGTCCTGGTCGGCATTTCGCGTCATATGAGATTCTTACCTTTGTGGGAAGCATCTTTCTTGGGTTTGACATGACACCCACCACCGAGACGTTCAACATACCCAAAATGGACAGGTCCAAGCTCCCTCTGACATCCCTGAAGCCAGCGGGCGATATTAGAGTGCGTCTGACAAGACGGTCTGGATGGGAGAAGGCAGCCTTCAAATGAGACCGGCCATTCACATACTCATCGTGTACATGACCTGCTATCGACCATTTCCATATCTATAGCCCATTAATACTAGCTTACTTTAGTCTGATTATATAGCACACAAGCCACTGTTCACAATATTTCACGGTATTCGAGTTGCGGTATTAGAGGAGGATGCTAGGAGATGTAACCTACATCAGTAGCTAGACGTATAAATGAGCACAATGCAGTTCTCATTTATCACGTATTAAGAAGCGATTAATCAGACACAAGCGTCCCGCCAACACCTTACTTAGAAGCGACATTTGTTACTTCAGATGATGAAATGCCTCTGCCTGCATGAATGCCAAGACACACCTTAGCGGTAACAGTTTGAATCCGATAATATCGTCGATGCAAACCAAGTAGCCCCCGTGGCCTAATGGCTAAGGCGTGAGACTTCTATCGCTTAAGCGTGTTGGTTCTGCCAATGTGAAGACTGATCTCAAGATTGCGGGTTCGAGTCCCGCCGGGGGTTATACTTTCACTTTTTTGGCAACCGACCCGACCCCTCTGCTCATACCATCTATTTATTGTGTAGTGATGGCAATTTTTTGACTCATACTTTGTTTTGTTCATGGCTTGGTTGACTGGAGGAGACCCGTTGATTCCGTGGGCCGATGAAATTATATAAGTGTTCAAGGTTGTTAAAAATTATTCACTTCAAAACCACCCTCCGCGGGGAACGTATTAAAACTATAAAACGCAAAGGATGCATACATAAATAAATACAGGTTACCGTTTTATCAAGTTTTATTACTGTCCTGTGAAAAGGCTTGGAATCATCAATCGGCTTATCCGAGATTGCAGTAAACTCGAAACAGTACATCAACCTCGCCAAAGAGATTTACAGATTGGTATTGGACACGTTGTACCCAACATAAACCACCCTCCTATGTTGCAATTGTTAATAAGAAAACTCTCCAGGAACTGTTTCGTGAGGCTTCTTACTTGTAACAAATCCAAGATGTCCTTTTAGAGGCTTCTGGAGTTCATCATTCAGGCAGCGTTCAGGCCAGAAACGCTCCGGCTGTTCGTATTATTCGGGCGTATTTTTTATGGACCAGTGGTTGTAGGTAATAATGGTCCCCGCCGGAGTTTTTTACCCTTCAAATTCGTCATTTTGGAGGACTATATGAGGGATGCCGTTATCTCCAATCAACGGTCTATGTTAGATATGTTAGAACCAATGCTAAGCAGGCATGTCTTTGAAGGCGTTGGCGTCTTGGTTCTTCGTATAACACTCAACTACACCTTGCGCTTTCTTTTACGGCGGCCTTGATTATTGGAAGGTTCTGTTTGTCTTGTGCCGTTGGTAGTCGCTAAGCCTTGGCTCTGCAGACTTCATCCAACTCTTTACGGGCTCTCTCGATCTAGTCAGGCCATAACACTGCAGCGGCTACACATTGATGGAGCGATGTAGGGGTAGTGTCTGTACCCGCTTCCATCAAGGCGCCCGCTATGGATACCAGTTCTTCTTCGCTAAATTCACCATATTGTCCCATGTCTAGAAACTCGGACATGAAACATAGTTTTTGCACACCCATTATCTTCCTGTCGTGGAGGTCATCCACTTCTTTCTTGTAAACTCTAGTCAATATTAGCCATCTCTATCGACCAGTAATCTATTTGTGGGTTACAGACCTGTGAGTGCGGCGATCAAGGTCGTCGCCATACCATCGCCATGGCTGAAGCGATTTGAGCAAGGGTATTTTGGTTAGGAATGGAAAATGGTCGATAACCGCGTTTCCCGGGTTCAAGAACTGGAAAGACTCCTCCGATACATTGAGGGATTCTTTCATGTTCGGATCGTCAAGTCCTGCCCTTCGGCCAAACACCACACTCATGACAATAGAGCCAGCGAAGGTTCCATCTGCTCGCCACCAGCTGTCGAGATGTCGTAAAGAGTTTAGTAGCAAGGCCTTGTACTCAACATCTTGAAACAGTCCAAAACATCTTATTTGAATAACGTTAAAAATCTGATGCATAATCTTTCGCTCTCGTCGCCACAAATCTCCATAAGGCATGAATGAGTAGGGTGCATTTTCCCAGAGAAACGATATCATAGGCCATTCATTAGGAGATTCATTCGAGACGAGTAAATGGCAGCTCGCTTTTCAAGAAGTTCATGCACTACTCGCCTTGAATTGAAGAACAGCCAATGTGTTCCGCCTATCTTGAGAGTGAACCTTGGACATGGTTAGCATCGTGTAGTGCGTTTGTGGATGTGAGTTGTGTGGATAAGCAGGGCATGGGTGGATAAATTAGACGAAATGTCTTACTTACATGTCACCATATTCCTTTGCCAAATTTTCCAAATGTAAACATTAATGCTGCGATGGGACTTGATGAGCGTTACCAATTAGCGGCAGGCCGGGAAGCAAATTCGGAAAACGAGTTTGTTTCTCAAACCGAAAGCTTTCAATGATTTTCCAAATTATGCAAACATCTATGATTTCGGGATCTCCGAATATCAACAGAACCGCCCGCTTTAATTACTTGTGAGCCCCACGATCATCAATATTTCCCATTGGTTGTTAAACTCGGGGTCAAGGTTGCGATCGGAATAGCAAGCTTGTACGGAAATTTCTGGCTGACCAAGCATCGGGATGCCGACGCGATATCGGGACGTGGGTACACAGGTTTCAGAGACCACCATGTGAATCAGGGATGGCAAAAAAACTAATAGTCAATTAGTTTAGTTTAACTAACTAAGACTTTTTTAGTTATTAGTTAGTTAATCAACTAAGATTTTCTAAAATTAGTTAGTGAAAAATTAACCAACCAACTAAATTGCTATCCCTGATGTGAACTTGCTGGGCCAGTCAACAACTTCTTTGACATTGAGCTCACAGAGACTGAGGAAAATTAGAAAAGTTCTTAATATCGCATTAACTAGTGAAATTCATGACTTAAACCATGATGAATCAGCTACATTCAATTCCAACCCACGTCTCGCAGCCAATTTCGGCAGCCAAATTACTCAAGGACGGCGACCTCTCCAATGGACACCCAGTACTAGTAGAGAGCTTCAACAATCTTTTCCAAGTCTCCTGTATTTCCGCAACCTTGGGCTTCCAGCCAAGTTTCTGCCTTGCCCACTAAAACTTCCAAGGTTTCTTTTTCCGTCTTGAACTTTCTCTTGAGAAAAACTAGCGCACAGCTGGTGGCCACAATCTCATCCTTGCTGGCGTGGTTGGCCACTGCGTCCGGAAGCGCCAGCTGCATCGCCGCTGTACGGGCGATGCCCAGAACATTCTCAAGATCAATGTCCCAAGTCCAATTACCTGCAAAGCTCTGCAGCGCAATGAGGTCTTGAAGTCGTTTTGCAACCTCCGCCTCGGAAAGGGGCAATGGCCCGCCCAGTTCCTCATCAACACTGGCATCTAGCCTGCTTCTTTTCGCCACAGACAGTCCCATGGCATCTGTTTCATGGTCGTCATCTTCTTCATCAACTTCACATTGTGGATCAAATTTAGCAATCTTCCTGTGTCTCTTTGCCCCTCCTCTTCCTAAGCCTCTACCAACTAAAGAGGGCCTTGCGACACCAAGAGTAGAGGGTCCAGACTTTCTAGCAGCCTTTGACGCTAGCTGACGTCGAGGTGCTTGCGGTGCCCTGGAAGGGTTGTTGGAGCCCATAGTCTTAGCTATATTAATCTGCCTTGGTTGGCTCTGACTTTGACTGTCAGAATTGGCCGTGGACTCTTCAATAGCCACAAAGGAAGACCATTTGCAACCCACTTGAAAGTCTACGCCAAGTCTGACCGCCTCTCTCTCGACCATATCCGAGTACATGCCATCAAAGCGATCCTTGAGAAGCTTTCCATTACCGTCTCTTGCCTTGGATAGCCAACCACGGCCCTCTTCAAGTTCTTTAATTTCTTTTCGAGCAGCAAGCTGGTGGATGGTGTTGGATGTTTCGGCTAGGCTAACGATGGGAATCTCCAACTCAAGTGGCCGCTCCTGATATGTGCCTTTGAGGAGAATTGATTTGGGCGTCAAGTCAGGATTGCAGTCCGAAAGCAGCAAGTAAACCGTGGTTCGGTTGAAAGGATACAAGTCTGGGATTCTGAACGGGGTTTGTAGATAGCGCGGGACGGCGATAGGTGGGAGGTGATGATACTTTGAATTAGCCCCAGTCTCTTCTACGTCATGATTATTTTCGTTGACACTGTTGTCGAAAAGAGATATGGGCTGCTGGCCCTTTGCAGATTCGGTCTCCCCATCCTCCGCCTCGAGACCCGTTAAGTCCAGAGCATCCATGACTTTTTCGATAACCTCAAAGTCCTCGGCTTCCTCACCTGGCGTATCGGTCTTTTCATACTTTATCTCGAGGTTGTAGTCGGTTATGTGCGGGAACAAGGCGCCCTTGAGCATTCGAATGACCTTCTTGTCCATCTTTTCCGAGTCTTGCACAGTTTGCGCAAAGCCATTGCCTGCACGGGCAACACCTTCAATCAATGCACTACTGGCACCAGAACCAATACCAAGAGTAAAGACACGAACTCCCTGGTTGCTCTGCGCAACTTCTTGGTTGACCAAATCAAACAGCCTTTCTTGGTCCCATATTTCACCATCGGTCAATAGGAAAACTTCCAGGTTCATATCTTTATATCGTTTGCTGAAAGCGGCCTGCATAGGCCCATACATCTCGGTACCTCCAAAGTTGGCTCCGAATCCCTGGACATGTTGGATAGCCTTGGCAAGGGTCTCTTGACTGTATGTCTGAGATCTTGGCCACAGAAAACTGTAGTCAGAGCCGAAGCTGCAGATGTTAAACTTGACACCAACAGGCAGAGACTTGAGGAATATATTGAGTGCATCAACAAGATTATCGATTGTATCTGACATGCTTCCACTTCTGTCACAAAGGAATACCAGTTCTGGCTTCTGAGTAGGTAAGTTGAACTTGGGTACGAGAGTGGCCATCATGACACGTTGGTTAGGGATTGTTGAGTGCGTTTCTACGAATGCGGCGGGGTCGCCAAGCCCTGTGGCTGCAATCTGTACAATGAAATCACGGTCCAGGCTAGTTGAACGCTGCGTGAGAGCAGCAGATGCCTTTCGTAGACTCGGCTCGGTGCTCGGGGCGACGGATGTAGTTCCAAAGCTCACGGAGATCGGATGGGACGGACACTGCAGTGACGTAATAACAGAGTGTTCGGGCATCTTGATATCTATAGTGATGAATATCCCTTCTTCTTGGACCCAAGAATTATCAGACTTGAGGCTGGCTGCAGTGCCATACCTTGGTGCAATATAGGTGGGAATCGTGTACCGGACGCCATCAATCTCGGCATCGTGCTTTAATTCACCAAGGTATGTGATCTCGACCTTGACTGTTTCACCAGCTGGAAGGTTTCCAATTCTTGTAGTGAAAGCGTCAGAAGCCTCTAGAGATTGCTGCATAAGACCAGCTGTTTCGTCTCGAGCCTTTGAGTCGGAAAAGTCCAGTTGGGCCTGGTGGCGCTCCTTGACGACACCTTTGATGACTCGATCGGCAACAGTACAGTTGAAGCCAACCACAGATGCATCGTCATAGAGGGGGAAAGCGTAAATTATTTCGTCGAGAGAGTTTTTCTTGGACGGATTTGCAAATGTTTGGATGAGGGTCGTTCGTGAGATGGAGTCAAGGATAATTGCATGGACATCTACCTTGACTTTGGGAAGATAGTGTGGCACGGAGTCGACTACGACGAAGCAGCCGCAGCGTGTTGGAGAGAGTCTAGTTGAAGAGAGTCTAGCAGTCTCCTTTGTTCGCGTCATGGTGGTTGTTGTCTCGTTTGATGTCCGGTTGTTTGGATGGCAGGATTTGAATGAAGAGACTGGCTTTAAGAGATTGTGCTCGTCAGGTGAACTGATTGAAAAGTGTGGGTGATGATGAAAACAGCGGCATCGATGAAGACGAAGCAGAAGAAGACGGTGGACTCAATGAGGGGAACCTCCTTTATATAGACATTCCCCCGCGTAAAGTCATCTTGATGTTGGTGGTCACGTGAAGTCAGGATGCAAGTGGTTCGCCCAGCGTTTGGTGTGAGTGCAACAAGTCAACACATGGCCGTGAATGTATCTAGGAAAATATTGGATTTTTAATATTTTAAAGATTAGCCAGCAAAGGAATGTGAAATTCCGGTTAAAAATATATCATATGCACCATTTACAACGTTGCTGCTATTGCACAGTTTTACGCCCACAAGCAAAAGATTCAGACTGCTGCCTGGTGTCGCCCCCACCATTGCCTTTGCATCATCGCGAAGCCCTCGTGCAAAATGATTGGTCAGTTGCTATTCTACAATTCCATGGATGGAGCCCCTGATACCATAACTCTCAGATGCCGCCGTTGACATTCAGTAGATTTACTTCTCGCCGTCATAGATTAGTATTTAATCTGTCTTGTTCCATAGAGGGCAACTTCTCTAGCAAGAAGGAAACTGTGAATAACAACACCAAGGCCAAACAGTATATATGCAAACAATAAAGGTTCCTACCCAGCTTTTTGACAGTGACCATAGCACCTGGATTAATACCTCAGTGGGTTCTTGAACCTTGTTGCCGCCGCCGGTTGAGTCAACGGTAGCCGTTGCGGTAACCAAACCGTCAATATTTCCAGGATGAGTGCATCTCCTAAGGCCATAAAGGCTTGGCGGTAAATCTCTTGGCTCGCAGCGCAGGATACCAATGGAGTTCAAATATCAAGATAAGAGGGAAGACTAAAATCGATCGGACCACAGTTCGCGAAAAGCCTCACCTCTAGAATCCGAAATGACTCCCACACCTCACTGGCCGCAACGCAGAGATAAAAGCCATACGGACCTATCCAATTGTTCCATTCTATCCTCAAAACACCCATGCTTTGATTACTAAATACAAATTTGCGTCTCCTACATTGCCTGAAACCGAGTCTCCACATTGTAAGTGAGACGGCCAGGTATCCGGGCGGCACCACGAGGAGGTTGTAGGAGTCCGACTTCACCGCCCGTGCCTTCGTCACCTGGGGTGCAATGGTGCGAAGACACCCCCCCTCTTACGAGATTTTGCGAACTCATCGATAGTGGCGCTTGGCTCAGCTATCGTGGAACAATCTCGACGACCCTTGAACTCATCGACAGTGGCACGTTGGCTCAGCTGCCGTGGAACATATTGAGAGGGGGGATTTTCCGAACATTGGGCAACTCACAAAGATTGAGCCAATGTCAACACCACCTAAGATATATCATCCCATTTACCCTCCCAGTAGGGACTCGGGTAATGGGAGGGGGGCCTTGGAAGCTGAATTTCACTTTCCTTGGACTTTTTCTTGTCCTTTCTCTTTGCCTTCTCCCTCTCCTTCATCCTCCTTTTCTTCTCCGCCTTGTCGATCGTAGCTGTCCCATCCACCACCTCCGGTTTAATACTGACTTCAGCATCTGAGGCAGCATCTGAGTCGGCATCCGGGGTGGCATCTTCCTCGGGTTTCTTGGGGAAGACTTTTGTGGCTGCAATTTTGGCGGCTGCAGTCAATATCGGATATCCATCTGCATCATCCCCGGTTGAGAGCTCAGCCCATTGCCTGTCCAAAGCCTCAACAAACAAGTCGCGCTGATTTTCAGTGTAGGTTCCAGCGTTATAGTGCGCCTGTACCATTTCCTTTCGGGTATCAATCGACTTTTTCATGTTTGACCACTCAATCAGTTCCCAGCACTCCTTCTTATCTGGATCACCGTCGGTAACAAAGTCTTCGATCCGGGGTGGTGGATGATGAGCGAGCACATTGCGATCGCTATAGATGCGAATCCACTCGAGGACTTTGCTTCTTGATTCCCCCTGGTACTTGCAGATGCGCTCAATGCGATCAAGGTAAGGTGTGCTGGGCTCGCTCCCGACAGTTTCTCCGCTGAGCCTCCATCTGGCAATCAAGTCGGACTCATTCGTGATATCAATATGAATTTCTGTCGTCTGTCTACCTCGTATGGCGTTCCATGACACATCGGTGGTGGCAGCACTATGGGCGTCTTTTGGTCCCATGCCCCTGACAGTCTTGTAGTAGTTGATCACCATTGGGAGCTCGTCATGTTTGACATGTTTCTCCGCATTGCCAACAGACCTGACGAGATGTTGCATGATATCGCCAATATCAAACATAAATTGAGCATGGTTTTTTTCTCTTTCCATCTCAGCAACCCTCTCAGTCGCGCGCGACTCAGCGGCCTTCGAGTCATCGAGCTCTTTATTTAGCTCCTCAATAGTATAGGCTCGATCGACGGCTTTGGTTAAGCTTCGCCATCTCGCAAGCAAGGCTTCTTGGTCTCCTGCTTCTCCTCTCAAATTTGTTTGGGCGGTTTCGAGGATGTCACTCGCCACACTCGTCGAATCAGGACTCATGCAACGCCCAGATTTTTGACGACGTTCATAGTCATCAATAATCTCTTGCGGGTCCGTATCACGTTTTCGTTTTTGGGCCGAGCCGTCGAGGATTGGGAGAAGGGTATCGGTGGTAGATGGGGGGGGGTGCCATTGTATCGTATCGTTTTGATGTGGGAAGTCTGTAATCTGTACGTGAATCTTGTTAGCAGGTAAATTGGTAGTGTGTGTGTATGAGTGGTTATGGGTCTCTTTGTCTCTATCTCTATCTCTGTCTCTTTGCGAGTGTCTGGATGTCTGTGGATGTCTGCGTATGTACTGTGTGTGTATTGTGTATTGTGTGTGTGCGTGTGCGTGTGCGTGTGCGTGTGCGTGTGCGTGTGCGTGTGCGTGTGCGTGTGTGTGCGTGTGTGTGTGTGTGTGTGTATGTGTATGTCTGTCTGTCTGTCTGTCTGATAGATGTAATGTTGCTTTTGCTCGTATTATTGCTAATCTTGCTTCTCGATGATGGTAATACAAGTCTTGTTAAAGCCGATAATCCAGGCGTCTCAACTGCCCAAGTGGTTGGAAGGACGTCTGGGTAGCTGGTGGGGCGCATTCGCACCTTCCCTCCTCCAGCGCAGTGTACTCAACACTACCAAATTTCACCAAATCTCTTTTTCTCTCCATCACCATCACCAAAGCTTCGTATGTACTTGCCATACCCATCCCCGTTCTGGTTCTTGTCGCGCCGCGGAAAGATTGTCCTATTACTGTGCCAACTCATGACTTTCCAGCAGAATCATCACCACCACCACCAACACCACCACATCAACGCGTATGTGACTACCATCCATCTCGATCCACGATGATTTACGCAGCGCTGATATACGTTTCAGATACAATCAGCTTCAAAATGCCTCTCAAGGTACATTCATCCCATGTCTCCACCCTTATGATAATATACTTACAGATCACAGAAGCCCACTTTCCCTGTAAGAAATACCTTTGCCCTGTCCCTCGCCGTCCAATCTGGTCCTGACTACCGACCGACCGACGGCCGGTGCCTCATTTCGGAATTCCAGCTCACCCTCGATCTACATGATGCTTATCTCATCTCTCGTCCCTCCTCATATGGAATTCGGTTCCCATGGCGTCCATGGGTGTATAATCGTGGCTGACATGGTTAATAGACCGTTCCCACCGCCCGCTTCCCCAGTGGAAGCAAGGTAATAACAACTCAGTCTTCACATTTCTACTTGGATATTTGCTGACCTATATTCCCAACAGAGAAACGCGTCCAACGTAATCGATCCAAATCGCTCGCATTGGTATTAACCGCCCTAACAATAGCTAGATGTCAACTGCCCAACCTCTCGCCGCCCCCGCCGCCATCTCCAATGTAAGTCACTGCATGCCTTATTCAAATGTACGGAACACCTGCTGACACAGCGGAAAGACTTCCAACGAGACCGGTGCCCCCCCCCCGCCAAGGTAAGCCTTTGCCAACACTCTATGAAACGACACTAATACATTTACAGAAACGTTCCCTGGTATGTGTCTCTACTGAACGGAGAGCGTGTTTTATGCCACGACTTCTAACAATTCTGTCCAAGCCCGGCACCAAAGAAGTAAGTATTCGTCTCAATTTTGTCATGTTGTTCTGTATTAATATGATCGTGTCCTCCAGGCAGCGGAAGAGAACTATGCCGTAAGTTTGCCCTCCCTATTGTGCTTGCTTGTGTACGCTGACGTTCGGTAGTTCTGGCACAACAAAATCAAGGCAAGTAATCTCATGATGTTATTGTATTACATATGTTAGCTAACTAGTGATATAGGAATGCGCCGCCAATGTTCAAGTCAGTATTCATAGATCTTCATTGTACGTATTGTAGGGATCTAACATAGAATGACGCAAAGGCCTGGCATAATGCTGAAGCGGTATGTCCAAGTCTTTGGTAAAAACTTTCATGTTTGTCTAATGTATTCGATGCACTTAGAACGCCGTCCAACAGGCAGTAGTAAGTTTACCCATCCCTTTAGTCCTAGCTTTAAAGTCCGATTAACTTGAGTAGAAATGGGAAATACAAATTGCGGTAAGATTCGTTACTTTCTCCTTACTCTTTGTGCTAACAAAATTTCCCCTATTAGTCCTTCACCGAGGTTAGTTTATTTCTATGCACTACGGTTTCATTTCATTTACTGACAACTTATAGACATTGGATGAGCGCGCCGATGTAAGTGAAATCCCATATCTACATCAGATGACTGGTAAACTAACTACCCTACAGAGGCTGATTGCGGAGGCCAAAGCCTTCGCCGCCGTCGGTCAGAACGGCCAACCCCCCGCCCCCCGTAACGACGATTGTAAGTTGGTGCTTTACGATTATACATTTATACTAATATATATGTAGCTAATTAGTCAAATATGATGCGGTTGTGCTTGTTTTTGGCCTTGTTGTAACTCGGTGTAAGTTTTTGTCCAATCATAATTTGGCTTGACTAACGAAAGCAACAGAGAGAAGTAGAATTTACACTCAAACGGGGCGTTAGAACGAAATTAATTTCCCATTGTGACTGTTATGCCTCGTGGTAGTACTTCTAGTGACGTATTTCCACCTTTAAAGACCATTTCAGTTGCTCTCTTGTCTCAGACCATCTCCTACCTAGGTAAATGGTGAGAGGTTCAACCTGCTTTACTACACTATCTGCTTGTAATAGAATGACAGGATTTTCGGGATGCGCATCAATACTGGTATAATTTTGGCGACGTTAAGTAATACAACACCCATATCTGGTTGAAGAACCATGCTACCTTGATAAGTTTATTCGGCCCGTTAACATGTTCACTGGGACATTCGGGGGCTATTTAGTTCAATTCATCGGGCTCAGGTTGTATAATATGCAGGATGATAAGGCTGTGTTCCGATACTTGGGATATGGCAACAAGTACAAGCAACCTCGGATAACTCAAGATGACACTGCAGTGTGGGCCATAGAGGTCCTCCTGAATGGTGGGGTTTTCAGGATCCCCTCGGGACAGCATTCCATTGAAGAAATGGTGGGAGCCTTCAGGCATGTCGGCGGAAGCTCCGTCGAGCTCAGATGAGTGGGCAGCATCCAGGAGCTCGAGGATCAGTTAATTTACGCACTTCAGGCGAAATTCAGGGGCCATTCTTAGGACTATTCAATATTAATGTTGAGATCTTGTCGGAAGAGTGCGCATTGGAAATTGATAACGCAAGTATTTTAATACTGCATCACGTGAAGACACCGTTGACTCTGGGGGAAGCTATTAAGAAGAGTCTTAAGAACCTCTCCAATTAGCAAGAGATTGATATGTAAGGTACAATACAACTTGATTATAATTTAATTAAAAAAAAGTGTTGCAAAGGATTATATACATATATGTATATTAAAGCTCTTGTGTGGGCTTAGTTCCATTATTATTTGCTCCTTATACCTATTTATAAAGGACTAGCCCTAGGGCAACTACTACTAGGCATCAATAATAATATTCATTAATTTAACAAGCTATAGTTCTACTTTTATCTTACTACTCTTTATATCCCTTTCTCTAGTAGGTTCTAAAATAGAGTTTTACCTTAAATAAGGTTCTTACTATTACTTTCCTTTCTTAGTTAGCCTAAGTAAAGCCTAAGCTTTTTATATACCTTTCTTTCCTTAGTTTATTATATTTAGTATTTATTATTTATAATATTTATACTTATTATATAATAATATAATTTTTTATTATAGGTCTAGGGTATATATTGATCTTAATATAGACTTATTATATATTGGCTTATTCTTAGTTTATACTATAGTTATCCTATGAAATTTCTTTTTTATTTTTAAAAAAAACCCCTTTTAATTGCTTAACTTAACCTATATATAAATAGGATATACTATCCTATGATTATTATAGGGGTATTGCTTTCTTATTATATATAAGAATTAATATTTACTATAATAGCTTTTATTATTTAGCTTAATAACCTACTTTTTTAATAAAAATTTCTCCTATAATAGTTTTTTTTCCCTCTTTTTCTTCCCTTTATACCTAAAATTATATATATAAAAAAGCACTTATAAAAATAAGTCTAAATATTATAAAATATTATTTAATTTATTAAATAATTACTCTAAATTAAACTAATATCCTACTAAACCTTATCTTACTATAATTATAATATATTTATCTTCCTCTAGTATTACTAATATATTATTCCTTAAAGGTATAAGCTTAGCCTAGTTATTATAGCCTTATTAAGCTCTTATTATATATTATAATATATTTTCCTATAAATTTAATTACTTTATTAATATTATAGTAATATAGATTAATCTCCTAAGGCTTTTATTAATTTTAATTTTTAATTATAAGAGTATTTATTAGGTATTTAGCTTTATAGCTAATTAATAAGTATATAGACTTAGCTTTACTAGAGGCCTTAGGATTATATTTATAGTTAGGCTTAGGCTTATAGTTATAGTTATAATTAGGATTATTATAAGCTTTTTTTACTTAGTACTATTAGCTTTAAGTTATATTAGGATCTTTTCTTTATTATTAATAGCTTTTTATAGTTAGCTATAAAGGTCCTTAATAATATTAGGATTATAAATATAAAAAAGTAGTTTCTTAAGGTCCTAGGTTATAGAAATTAATATATTTTCTTATTAAAATATAAAGATCTTTATTAATAGCTTTTAAAGCTATTATTATAAGTAATAGAGTTTCTTTAAAAAAGATTACTTAGTCTTTATTTAATATAAAATTTAGTAATTATATAGTAAGGTATATTATTATATAAAGAAATTATTATATAGCCTTAAGATTAGATTTTTATAATTTTTTATATAAGTAGTTAGAATATAATAATATTACTTAGTAATAAGATTAATAGTAATATAGAATATCTATAGGAATAGCTTACTAAGCTATTCTTAGCCTATATATTTAATCTATTGCCTTATTATTTAGCTTAAATTCTTTTAAGTATAATTATATTCTTTTTTCTTTAGTATAATAAGAAGGGTAATATAAAAGTATAAAAGATTGCTTATATTTATAAGAAGAAAGCTTTTTATATTCTTATATACTATTTCTATTAGGCTATTTATATATTAGCTAAAATTATAATACTTTTAAATAAAGTAATAAGCTTATTATACCTACTAAGGTATATATTCCTTTAAGATATATTTAAAAATATAATTTTAATATTTTCTATAGATAAAAAGTATTCTTTTCTAATTAGCCTTAAAATCTTTTTTTTCTTTAGTATAAATTATATATTTTTATACCTTAAATATACCTAAGGATAAATAATTAATTAAAATTAGCTTTAAAATAAAAATCTTCTTAGCTTTAGCCTAGGCCTCTTTTGCTTCTTCTTATACTTAGGCTACCTTATAGGTATAGCTATTAAATTATATACCTTTTTTATTATTAGAATTATTATTAGATATTTCTTTGCCTTTAGAAGCTTTTAGGTTATACTATTAGAAATAAATCTTAGCTTTAATATTTATATTTATATAATAAATATATAGCTATTATTATATATAAAAAAATGCTTTTAAAAGTATATTTTTAAGGGTAGATTCCTTATTAATAAGGAAAATAGTTAGTAATGGAATATAAAGTATAACTTAAATATAACTAAGCTACTTATAGAGCTAGGAATAGCCTTCTTTATACTTATTATTAATAAGGCTAAAGCTAAAATTTATAATTAATTTTTAATCTATAATACCTATATCCTAAAAGAAATATATATTAAATTAATTAATTTTATATATATTATTAAGTCTAAGGACTTTAGGGAATTACTTTTATATTTATTTATATTATAAGTAAGTTTAAAATATTACTTTAATCTTATTATTATTACTATACTAAACTATATATTAAAGTCCCTCTTTATTAATATACTTAATCTATATTTAAATAGTAATAAGGCTATAAAAACTCTCTTTTTATAATTTCTAGTAATTATTATAAATATCCCTTAATATAAAATATAATAAAATTATCTTTTTAGCCTAAAGGCTATTAATAATTTCTTATAAAGATATAATAAGATTATTATTAAAATAATTATAATAAATCTTATATTATTTTATTATATACTTTTAATATAAAATATATAATAATAGATTTTTAATAGATTTATAATTATAATAGCCTTTAATTATATAATAAGTCTAAAGTTCTTATGCTTATTATAAGGTTTTAGTAATAAGTTTAAAGGGGTAATTAGTTTTATAAGTAATAACTTTTTATATTTCTATACTAATATTTAGCTAGTAATATCCTTAATTGCAAATAAGGGTATAATAAGTATAAATTAATAATCTATTAATATTTCTCTTTAAATCTAATCCTCTTTTTATTAGGTATATATTATTATAATAATAAAATATCTAGATAAAGAAAAATAATTCCTTAAATAATATAAATTCTAGTAATTTAGGTAGACTAGGAATTAAAAGTATATCTTTAAATAAATTATTAAAATTAATATTAGGTAATAATATAGCTTATATAGGATATTTAAAGATCTTAAATTAATTAGCTAGGTTATTAAAATTAAATTCTAAGTTACTTATTATATTAAAAATATAAAGTATTAATAATCTAGGATAGGAATTATAAAAGGAGGAAATTATAAATCTAGTATAATAATTTTTATTGGAATATTATTATTCTAGCTAATAT
>PGGA01000015.1:800477-847588 GCA_004380915.1 Calonectria pseudonaviculata
AATCTAGTATAATAATTTTTATTGGAATATTATTATTCTAGCTAATATATAATAGAAAAGTAGGTTATTAAGCTAAATAATAATACCTATTATAGCAAATATTAAATCTCTTATATATATACTCTTACTCTTTCCTTTTTTTTTTTTCCCTCTTTTTTCCCTTTTTATTATACTCTTTACCCTATAACCCTTTTTCTTATTTATTATATAATCTTTTATTATTTTCTTCTTCTTTCTATATTAATATTCTTTGCTAATAAAGTATCTTTCTCTTATAATTTTCTTATTTACTAATTATATATATAATATCTACTATTACTAGGGCTTTTATACCCCCTTCTTATCCTACTAATAATAATTATTATAATAATAAGACTCTTTATATAAGTAATTTCTATGCTTCTTATTTTCTTATTTAATCCTAGTTATAAAAGTATAAATAGGCCCTTAGGTCCTACTTAATCTCTAGTAATTTTAATAATAAGAATAATTAATTTCTAAAATAGGATAATACTTTATATATTCTATATATTAATTAACTTATTATTTATAATAATATAAAATATAATTATAATTATAATAACTCCTATATTACTTATTAAGATATATATTTCTTATACTCTTAGGCTAAGTATCTTCTTATTATAAACCCTATTCTTTACTATACCTTATATAATCTATACTCTTATACTATTTATAATAGCTATATTTTATAATCTATCTATAAAAAGGCTAATATTACCCTTAGTTAATATATTATTCTTTCCTAGGAGTTCTCTTATCTTAGGTAAATTTAGTATAAAAATCTTATTATTATTAAAATAAATCCTAGGATTACCTATTCTATTTATACCCCTACCTTAAGCTATAATTACTCTATCCTATCCTTTCTTACTACTAATAATACTTTAGTGCTTATTCCTATTAAATTATAACTCTTTATTTTCCCTTACCTTATTAGTTCTTTTACTAATTATACTTATAATTTTATTTAAGTAAATATTAGAATGTTATTTGCGCTGTTAAATAGTATATGTTTTCGTATTTCGGCTATTAGCAACAAGGCTGCTAAACAGCCTTGCCTGGACCTAGAAGAGGTATTATTCTGGATTATATAATATGATTCTAATACTAATTTTAGGCCTTATAGCCTTAGCTAGTTAGAATAGATAGAGATAAATATAATAAGAACCCCCTTAGTAATTACTAGACTTATAATTATAAAAATATTATAATCCTTAGGATAAATCTATATTAATTAGTCTAGGAATAGTTTATATTATTTCTTAGATTAGTAAGGTATTAAATAAAAAGGTATAATTCTAAGTAATTAATTAGAATCCTATTAATAAAATTATCTATATATTAATTAGAATAATATTATAATTTAAACTATTAGTATATAAAAGCTTAATATAATAATTATTAATAAAGTTCTTTATATTTATTATATAAAATATCCTTTTATTTTATTCTATTTAGATAGAATAATCTTATTACTTAGATAGAAAGAGAGCTAAGAATATAAAGAAATCTTAAGCTAATTATAAATAAGATTTTTCTTTAAAAAATATATTTATATTATAAGAAGTAATTATTAAGGAATATAAAAAGAAAATAGAAAGATACTAAAAGCCTACTTTAATTTTAAAATACTTTAAATTACTAATTAGCTTAGAAATCTAGGGCTTATTTAATAATCTTAATAATAAGATAAGTATATTTAAAGATATTTAAATAGTAATCTTTTATTTTATTATTATATATAATAAAGTTAATTTAATAGGAAAAGAGTTATTTAATATGTTTTAAGTATATTTTAAAGGAAAAAATAAAATATACTAGAAAAAGGCTAGAATTACCTATTATCCTAGAATATAAGATTATCTTCTTATTAAAGAAATATATTTTAAAAAGAATAAAATATTTAATTTAATTAAGCTTATTTAAGTCCTTTAATTTAAGGAATTTTATAAATAAACTATTAAGGAGATTAAAAGTATATAATAAAAGGTTAGAATATTTATAATTTTATATAAAAATAAAAAGTTCCTTAAGAATATTATTATAATAAAGGTATTTAAAATCTTTATCCTAAGAAAGAAAAGAGAAGAGAAACTATACTATATAATTCCTATCCCTCTTATTATATTTTTATTATATTTTTATTATATTATAATTCTATAATAATTTATAGATTCTAGTAAGATCTTTTTTCCTTTATTAGTTCCTTTTTTTAATATTTATTTTATTCTAAATTCAATTATTTATATTAAATTATTATACTATTTATTATTATTATTTATATTCTTTATAAATCTCTTTTAAGAGTTATTTAGGCTAATTCTTTTATTTATAAATAATTAATAGTTTAATATTAGCTTTAATATATTTTATTATTAAATAATAAATTTAATATTATTATTATTAAAGCCTTTTCTCTTAAGTAGCTTATACTCCTAAAAATAAGCTTAATCTTATTCTTAGGATATATAATATTTTAATATTATAAAGGGTAGATTTCCTTATTAAGATAGTATTTATTTATTATAATAAATTAGATACTAATAGCTTAGATCTCTTAATATATATATTTATATATAAAATTAGATTTAGGAAAGGTATTATTTTTATAGATAAGATAATATTAGAATATAGATATTTTAATTAATATTATTTATAAGTATATTTATAGGTATATTTATAGGTATATTAAAATATACTAATTTTAGTTATTAGCTATCTTTTTATTATATTTTATTTCTATTAAAGAAAGCTTTATAGTTTTTATTTTATATTATATTTAGGCTTCTAAGGTAAATATAAGTATAAGAATAATTATAATATAGGATTTAAAAGTCTAAAGGTTTAATATATATCTTAATATTATTACCTTATTAAGCTATCCCTCTCCTTAGGGGGATATAAATTACTTTTATACCTTAATAATTCCTATCCCTCTTAAAAAGAAAGAAGACTTTATTAACTAAGACTCTTACTCCTAGGAAAAGATATTAGATAATATACCTAATATAAGGAAGCTTATTAATCTTAAGAAGCTATATATAAAAGAAATAAAATATAAAGAAAAAGAATATAATATTTTTAAGAGTAAAGCTTATATTTTCTATATAATATATAAATAGGCTAATATTCCTTAAGTATAATTTATAGGAATATTCTTTATTATACTTAAAGGAAAAATAGCTATTTATTATTCTAATAATATATATAACTTTTATAAGATCTTATCCTTTTACTAAATAGAAAGAATAATATAGGAGAAATATAAGGATAAAAAGGTATATTAAAATTATTTTAAGAGGTAATAAGAAGTCTTATTTATTAAGATACTTTAGAATAATAGGGAATTATTATAAAAAGAGATCCTAGAAAAGCTTTTCCTAGAACTAGAAAACCTTTAAAAGGTAATTTTTATATTTAATTAAAGTAAAGATATACTATAAATATAAATTATTAGTATTTATAATAATATTAAAGATTTTTTTTATTATCTTTTAAAACCTTTAAATACTTATAAAATTATATATTATTAGCTTTAAGCTATACTAAGGAATACACTTATACTAAAGGTAATAATAAAAGAGGCTTTTTAAATTAATAATTTAAACTAATTTTAGATTAATTAAATATACTAAGAGTGGATTAAAAGCTATTCTTAGTACTTTTAAATAAATAAGGGTAATAGAGCTTAAACCTATCTTATATAATAAGGTTAGAAAATATGCTATATTTGTAAGAAGCTAGGCTATTGGTTAAGAAATTATATTATAAAAGAGAGAAAGGAATTATATTATAAGTTTAAGAGGAGCTATATTAGTAAAGCATTTTTAATATTCCTAGCCTAGTATAAAAGGCCTAATAATAATAATAATAATAATAAGTTTTTTACTTTAGATAAGGAGAAAGACTAAAAAAGAATAAGTAAAGCCTATTATAATAGTAATATATAGTATGCCTTTTTTATAAGCTTAGTAAAGATTAATATACCTTTTATTTTAAATTAATTTACTAATTAAGTAGTCTTATACTTTTTTATTAAGAGTAATCCCTTTAAGAAGAAGAAAATAGAACCTTAGGAGCTTATATTATAATTCTTCCTAAATAATTAATATTTAATAATAGTATTTTAAGGTATTATCCTTATTATAGATATTATAAGCTTCTTAATTAGTAATTATAAGTAATTTATTATATTATAAAGGAATATTAACCTCTTTCTTAAGCTTAATATAAAGGTAATAGGAACCTTATTATATCTTTATTATATTATAATCCTATAATAATTTATAGATTCTAATAAGACTTTTCTTCCTTTATTGGTTCCTTTTTTTTATATTTATTTTATTCTAAATTCAATTATTTATATTAAATTATTAAGCTATTTATTATTATTATTTATATTCTATATAAATCTCTTTTAAAAGTTATTTAAACTGGGTCTTTTTTATATAAATAACTAAATATTTAATATTAGCTTTAATATATCTAATTATTAAATAATAAATTTAATATTATTACTATTAAGGCCTTTTCTCTTAAGTAGCTTATACTCCTAAAAAATAAGCTTAAGCTTAGCCTTAGAATATATAATATTTTAATATAATAAAGGCCTAAATTCCTTATCAAGGTAGTCTTTATCTACTATAGTATATTAGATACCAGTGGCCTAGATCTCTCAATATATATATCTATATATAGAGTTAGATTTAGGAGGGGTATTACTATTATAGATAAGATAGTATTAAAATATAGATATTTTAACTAATATTATTTATAGGTATATTTATAAGTATATTAAAATATACTAATTCTAGCTAATAGCTATCTTTTTATTATATTTTATTTCTATTAAAGAAAGCTTTAGAGTTTTTATCTTATATTACTTTTAGGCTTCTAAGGTAATTATAGGTATAAGGGTAATTATATTATAGGATTTAAAAGTCTAAAGATTTAATATACTCCTTAGTATTATTACCTTATTAAGCTATCCCTCTCCTTAGGGGGATATAAATCACTTTTATACCTTAATAAAGGTAATAGGAAAGGTAAAAGTTATCTTTAGAGGAGGAATACTAATAGAATTATTATTATAACCTAGTTAAACCTGACCCCACTTAAGGTAACTATATAATAAGATCCCTAACCTAGTATATACCCTATTCCTATACTTTAAATATTATATACTTAAAGTAATCTACCCTATAATTAGAACTAACTAATAAGAATAATTATATATATATTAAATAGGCCTTATTTAACTTAGCCTAAGAAATACCTTAAGTACCTTTAAACTAAATATATTTAAAGTATATAAGGAGAATACCTAAAAAATAAATATATAAATAGATTAATTCTTTTCCTTAAGAAAGAAACTAATTAGCTTTTAATATAATTTAATTATTTTAATTATCTATTAATTATTACTAAATATAATATTCTTATTTATAAATTAATTCTTATTATTATTTATTAATCTAATATATTTAACCTTTTTATTAATAATAAATCTTAATTAATTTTAATTAATTTACCTAATTAGAAAATAATTAAATTATTATATATTAAAAGCTCTTATTTAGAAGATTATTTATATTAACTCCTAAGTAATATTAATAATATCTAATTCTAAGGCTAAACCTATTAAAATTACTCCTTTAAGTAATATAAAGCTTATTATTAAGCTTTAATAAATAAAGAATAAAATTATTAAATTTTAAGAATAATTAAAAAATAAAAAAAAGAATAAAAAAAAAAATCTTTTTATTACTAATTTTTAAAAAGAATATTAAAGAAATCCTCTAGCCCCCCCTACCTAAACTATTTTATAGTAAAATAATAAATATTATTCCCTTTATTACTAAAATAAAGGCTTATTTTTAATTTTTTTTTATTAAACTCTTAGATTCTAAAGGATAAGTCCTATTTACTAAAACTCTACTTTATAGAGATATAAGTATATAATTTAAAGCTATTATAAGAGACTTTTTTAAGTATAAAGAAGATAGAAGAAATAAGAAAACCTAAGCTATTTTCTAAGATTAGGAAAACTTTAAAAAAGTATTAAAAGATAATTTTAGAATTATTAGTAATAAATAATAAGTAATAAATAAGCTTTATAAATTAAAATAAATTAAATTATATAGTTAATATTCTATTAAATTTAAATAAATTATTATATATATTAATTAAAAGGATTTTCTATTTATAGAGTTATATTATTAAGGACTTAAAGAAGAAATTAAAGATAAACTTTATAAAAAAAACTATTTTAATTAACTTATTAAATATATTATAATTATTATTAAACTTAATAAAAAATAATACTATTAATAATAGAAATATACCTAGAAAATATATATCTAATAAACTTAAGGTATATAGAAAAATAAGCTATAAAGATAATAAAGTATTACTTATAATATATACTTTAGGCCTATAAAACTTAATATAGCTTAAAAATAAGATTAATTATAAATCACTTATTATAACTATAATAAGAAAGAATATAAATCTTTTAAATATAAATAACCTAAAAAAGATAAACCTAGCTATTATAATAAGCTATAATAATTCAATATAACTATTAAATAAGCTAAGGCAAGAACCCCCTTAGAACCCTTAAAAATAGTAAGTATATCCTCAGAAAACAACAACCTAATATAAACTCCTATACCCAAAGAATACCCTAAAGAAATAATAAATATAATCCTTATTTATACTAATAAAAAACTAATAAAAGGAAAACTACCTATTTAAATAAAAAGACCTATTATTAGTAATACCTTTACCTAGCTACCTATTTAAGTAAAAACTAATAAATATATTAAGAAAGTATAAAAGAAATTAAAAACTATAAAAGCTAATATTCCTATAATATAAATTAAAAGAGCAAAAGAAATAAGCCTTAAGGTAAATTATATAAAAATTACTTATTAAAAACCCCTATAATAGTAAATAACTAAGAAATAAGATAAAAAAGGAGAATAATACTAGGATATACTATAAAAAAAATAGACCTAATAAGTATAAGAACTTATAACTCCCTAGGGAGCTTATATTCTTACCTATTCTATTTAAATTAAAGATTAATTAAATCTAAAGACTTATTTATATCCCTATAATAATAAATATCTTAAAATAGATTATTCTAAATACTTAAAAATCTCTTAGATCTTATATTACTAATATAGCTATAAAATATATCTTACCCTTAAATAAACTAAGAAATATTTTCCTATATAATAAAAAGATAAAATTATTTATAGTATATATAAATATACCTAAGATTCCTTAGATATTATTAAATAAATTCTAAGATAATAATATACTAGGATTATAGGTAAATAAGGGAAATTTTATAATAAACTTACCTATAAAAAATATAATAATTCTAATTATAATCCTTATATTATAAATAAAGCTAAAGATTAATACTAATTTAAGAATTTAGAATTAAAAAACTAATAATACTTTCTATTTTAAAGCTATAGATAAGGCTTAAGTAAATACTTAAAGAGTTAATATAATTACCTTAAAAGGCTCTATATAAAACTAATTCTAAAGAACTAATATAATAATAATTAGAAATATAAATTTAATTTAAAGGAATATAGATATTTATAATAGTAAATAGTAAAGCTAAAAATAATTACTTTAATCCTTAGTTAATTAATTAATTATAATTATTATAGTAAATAAAATCTAATCCTTATATTATTATTAATTTAAAAGGATTTAAGTTTATATATAATAATAGATAAATAGATTATAAGGCTAATTACCTTAAAGTCTTTATTAAAGGAAAGAATAAAGGTATCTTTTTTAATATTATTAATACTAAGAACTATAATTTAATTCTAAGGTATTTATAGCTATACTAATATAATCTAAATATTTATTAGTATACTAACTAAATATAAATACTTTCTAAGTATAATATAGCTAATAATATTTATAATAAATATAATAAATAAAGATCTTAAATTTCTAGCTCTAATTAAGCAAAAGTATTATATAATATTATAATAGAAATATTATTATCTAAAGAAACTAAATATAAATATTTAATAAATTAAAAAAAATATTAATAAAAAACTATTATTTATTTTTATATATAGTTCTAAAATATAAATAAAAATCTTAAAAAAATAAAAAAGGCTATAATATTAAATAGATTATATAAAATACTACTATAATACTAAATTTATAAAAAACTCTTTACTAAAGAACTTAAGATTAGCCTACCTAAATATAATTAATAGGATTATAAGATAATCCTTAAAAAATGATTAAGTACTTAATTTTACCTAATTTATAATCTAAATTAAATAAAGCTTAATATTCTTAAGAAATATATTAAAAATATACTTAAAAAAAGCTATATATATACCTTTATATCTAAAGCTAAATATTTTATCTTATTTATACCTAAGAAAAATAGTAAATTATATTTTTATATAAACTATTAATAGCTTAATAGTATTACTAATAAAAATTAAATCTTATTATTACTAATTAATAAAATAAAAAATTAATTATATAAAATAAATATCTTTATTATATTTAATCTAAAGAGAGCTTATAATCTTATTTATATAAAAGAAAAAAATAAATAAAAAATTACTTTCTAAATTAAATTTAAATTATATAAATATCTTATTATACTTTTTAAACTTATAAATATACTTACTTTATTCTAATAAATAATTAATAATATATTAAAAGAATATTTTAATATTTTTATTCTTTATTATTTAAATAATATCCTAATCTTTTTAAAAAATAAAAAAGAATATATAGAATATATTTATAAGGTCTTAAAAATACTTAAAGATATTAAATTACTTATTAAACCTAAAAATAGTAAGTTCTATATATTAAAAATTAAATTTTTAGGATATATTATCTTATCTAATAAAATTTATATAAATCCTAAGAAAATTATTACTATTAAAAACTAGCCTAAACTAAAAAATCTAAAAAAAGTATAATCCTTCCTTAGTTTTACTAATTATTACTAATAATTTATTAAGAAGTTTAGTAAAATTACTATTCCTCTTATTAAACTTACTAAAAAAAAAAAAATTTCTATATAAAGGGATAATTAAAACTAGCTTTTAATTAAATCTAAGATATAATATTAACTAAATCTATCCTTATTATATTTAATTTTATAAAATTAATTAAATTAGAAATAGATTCCTTGGATTTTACCTTAGGAGCCTAGATTAGATAATAAGATAAATAAGGAAAACTTTACCTTATTATATTCTATTTATATAAGCTATATAATATTAAACTAAACTATCCTATTTATAATAAAAAATTCCTAATAATTATTAATATCTTTAAAGAATTTAGATATTATTTTTTAAATAATATATATAAAATTATAATATATATTAATTATAAGAATATCTTATATTTTACTATTATCTAAAAGCTAAGTAGAAAATAATTATATTATATAAAATACCTATTTAAATTTAATTATTAAATTATTTATATTAAAGAAATAAAACATAATTAAATTAATATAATTAATTAATATACTAATTATAATACTAAGAAAATATAAATAATAAAATAATTATTTTATTTTAATCTAAAGAATTATCTAAAATAAAAACTAATTAATAAAATAATCTTTAAAACTAAGAAAATATTAAGTATTATAATCTATAAAAAATTACTTATTTTAAATTTTATTTTTACTTAAGTAAAATAAAGAAATCTATTAATTAAAAGAATTAAAGATTATAATAAAATACTCCTAGAAAAAGATAGAACTATAAAAATATATATACCTAAGAAATAGTAAAATAAATTATTTTAAGATATTTATAAATACTTTTAATATAAATATAAAGAAATTAATAAAATCTTTAAATAAATTAAATAAATATTTTCCTTTAATAAAATAAAAATAAAAATTAAAGAAATTATAAAATAATATAATTTATATTATAAAATATAGTTTATTAAGTATAAATCCTATAAAGAATTATAATTATTACTAATAGTATAATAACTATAGTAATTTATTATAATAGACTTTATTATTAAGTTATTACTTTTTATAGACTTTATTATAAATATTTATTATAATAATATTCTAATAATTATTAATTAATTTACTAAAATAGCTTATTATATTCTTTTTAAAAAAGCTATTAATATTAAGTAATTTATTTATATTTTCTTTTAATATATTATTATAATATATAGATTACTAATAGAGATTATTATAAATAAAGAAATAATATTTATATTTAAGTTTTAGTAAAGTCTTATATTATTTATAAAATTAAACTATAAACTTATTATTATATTTAGATTATAAGTAAATAATTAAATAGAAAGGTAGAATTAAAAACTTAAAGTATATTTATAATATTATATAAATTATAAGTAAATAGATTAAGTAAAGATATTACTTATTATAATATTTATATATAATATTTTATATTATTTTATAATTAAAACTACTTTTATTATTATTAACTTTAGATTTAATCCTAATATCTATTAATCCCTATTAAATAGTATTTTAAATATTAAAGCTATTTTAAAATCTAATTAATTAAAAAGACTATATAAAGAAATAAAAATAGAACTTAAATTTATATATAATATTATAAAATAATATTATAATCTTAAAAGATTAAAAAGATTATTTTTTTTAAAGGGAGATATAATATACTTAGTAATAAAAAATCTAAAAATAAAATAATAAAATAAAAAACTTAATTATAAATAAATTAGATTATTTAAAATTACTAAGAAAATCTTAGAAAATAATTATAAACTTAATTTATTAGATAAAGTTAAGCTTTATTTAGTTTTTTATATTTTATTATTTAAATCTATAGAAGGTATAATTAAAATATAAATAGGATTATATATTAAATTAAAAGTAGAATCTAAGGAATAAGAATTTATAGTAAAAAAAATCCTAGAATAATAAAAAAGCAATAGATATTTTAAAATAAAATAGAAAGAATATAATAAAAGTAAAAATATATAAAAACTACTAAAATACCTTATATATTATTTAAAGATATTTAAGGTATTTCTTTAAAAATAATACTAGAAAATTTACTAAAATTAATAGTACTTTAGTTAATAATCCTATTATCCTCTAATAATTAAATCTCTAATAAAGCTAATATCTTTATTACCTAATAATTAGATTCTTTTAATCTCTTTAATTTATCTAAATCTTTATATTCTTTATAAATTATCTCTTTAGCCTTTTTATATAAATATTTTTTTTGCTTATAAAGATACTATAGATAAGCTAAAGCTTTAGCTAAATTAGCCTTTATTTTTTCCTTTTTTACTTTTAAATAATTCTTTTTATAAAATACTTAATTAATTAAAAAAAGAATATTAGGATAAGTACTATAAAATCTTACTAAAATATTTTATATTTATAAGCTTATATAAAAATACTATTAAAATTATAATAAAAATATTATTTCTTTATATAATACTTATATTTTTAATTACCCTTTATTATAATATAAAATATTTTCTTTATATAAAAATAAGTAAAATAGTAAGGTATTTTAAAATTAAACTTTATAATAATCTAGGTAATAGCCTTATAACTAGCCTCTAATAATTTAAAATATATAATAGATTTTATAACCCTATATATAATATTAATATAAAGAAATTTTTTTTTTATAAGTTTAAACTTAGGTAATATACTAAGATAGAAAAGAAGCCTAATAACTTAGCCTTAGGAATAAGACTAATAAAGGAAAGATATTATATTATAACCTAGTTAAATTTAATCCTACTTAAAATAATTATATAATAAGATCCTTAACTTTATATATATTTTATTCCTATACTTTAAATACTATATACTTAAAGTAATCTATCCTATAATTAGAATTAACTAATAAAAATAACTATATATATATTAAATAGGCTTTATTTAACTTAGCCTAAGGAATACCTTAAGTATCTTTAAACTAAATATATTTAAAGTATATAAGGAGAATACCTAGAAAATAAATATATAAATAGATTAATTCTTTCCCTTAAGAAAGAAATTAATTAGCTTTTAATATAATTTAATTATCTTAATTATCTATTAATTATTATTAAATATAATACTCTTATTTATAGATTAATTCTTATTATTACTTATTAATCTAATATGCTTAACCTTTTTGCTAATAATAAACCTTAACTAACTCTAATTAGTTTACCTAGTTGGGAAATGACCGGACTGTTATAATTACTAGGTATAGCTATTATACTAATATCCTTTAAAATTATAACCTTCTATATTATACCTATAAATACCTTACTCTTTTTATTATTTTATAATATAAACTAACTAAATATTTACTTTTATAATATTAAGAGCTACTTAGAAAGAGATAATATTTAAGTTTTAATAGTATATAAATAGAAATACCTTTAAATAATTCTATAGATAGAGAAAGTACTTGCTTAAAGTAATCTTATTAATATTAAATTATAATAAATTTACTATTATTTTAGTTATCTTTCTATAAAAAGACTTTATAAGCTCTTAAATAAAGTAAGCTACCTAATTAAATAGAAAGCTATTAAGAAACTTACTAAAGTATATAAAAAGTACTAGCTTTGTATAGAATAACCTACTTACTTTAAGTTTATTATCTAAAATAATTTTAATTTTAATTATTATATTATTATTAATATTTTTACTTAGAATATAAGCTTATTCTTTATATTATTAATTTAGCTATTACTTTTAATATAGTTTACTTCCTTTCTAATAAATCTATAAAGATCTTTTAAAGAAGACTTAAATTATATTAAATTAATATTTATTAATAACTACTTAATTAGATTATTATAAATATAAGAATAAATTATATATTAAGAGAGCTATACTAAGAGGCAGGGATATTAGGTATTTCAATTAATATAATACCTATTAAAACTTATAATTTAATTAGTAAGATTAAATAATACTATAAACCCCTTTATAGGGCTTATAAGATAATTTAAAAAGAAGACCCTTCCCTTAGAATTAATAAGGCCCTCTAATCTATAGTAAAGTCAATTAATAATATAATTAGACCTAATAATCTTATTCTAATACTCCTAGTATTTAATATATATCCTTAAATAATATAGAAATTACCCCTCTTACTAGGAATAATAAAGTAAATAAAGGCTATTTAAAAAGTAATAATAGAAATATATTATTTTTATAATAAAAGGAAAGTAAATAAGGCCTTAGCTACTTATAATAGCTTTAATACTTTAGTAATAATTAATCTCCTATTAAAATTAATAATATATATTTAAAGAGAAAAAGAAGACTAGATTAGTCTATATATATTTATTTCTAATAATAGAAAAACCTATATAATTAAAAATATAAAAGGACCTATAAAGTTTTACTTAATAGTAATTAAACTATATTATAAAGACCTTAAGATATAAAATAAAGCAAAAGAGAAAAATAAAAAGCTATTTTATTATTCTTCTAGTTATAAACCCTAATCTTATTCCTTAAAAAATAAAAGTATAGCTTTACTTTTAATAAATTAAGCTATAAGAATACCTAAGTAGGAAATTAGTAATACCCCTCTATAGCCTTTAATAATATAAAAGAAAGGGAAAGGCTACTTAAGAAAGAATCTTATTATAATTAATAAAGTACTTTTTATACTAAAGTAAGAGAGAATAATCTTAAAAGAACTTTACTTTATTTCCTATAATACTTACTATTAAATAATTTAAAGTTAAAATTAACTATAAAAAGTTATTCCTTTTTATTAAAGAGAAATTTAACCTAGACTTAGTAATTTAAATATATAAAAAAGATATAATCTTTATATTAGGAAGACTATTTAAGAGATTAATAAAAAAGGAGATTAAAGGTTTAATTAAGAGAAATATATTTAAATTTATTTCTTATAATAAAAAATACTATAAAGGAATTAAAGTTTTTAAATTATAAATTATTAATAAAATAAAAGGAAATATATTTAATAAATTCTATAAAAAGTTAAGATTAATAATCTAAGGTTATATTAATAAAGGGAAAAAAGTTATTTTTATTTAATTACTAATAATTTAATAATATAATTAATAGCTAATTTTAATTCTAATCTCTTTCTTTCTAAATAAAAGTATTTTCTTATAATTAAGATATATTACCTAGGCCTATATATAATTATAAATTAAGCTAAATTAAATTATTTTTACTTAGCTCCTAGAAAGTATTAGAAATAATTACCCTTAGAATATTATTATAAGAGTTATAATACTATTCTATAGTATTCCTAAAGCTAGAATATATAAATAAGCAATATATAATAAGTATTATAAAGAAAAGCTTCAAATAATTATATTAACCTTTAATTTATACTTATTACTCTTATTAAAAGAAAAAAAAGATTTTATTATTATTAGAATATAAACTAATAATATAATTAGAATATTTAATAAGAAGTTCTTATAAAAAAAGAAAAAAAAACTTTAAAAAGTATTATTTAAAGCTAAGCTAAAGAAGAAATTATTAAAAAAGAACCCCTTTACCTTTAATAAAGCTATTATAACTCTTAAGGGAGGTAATATTATTACTATTTACTAAAAGGGCTAAGAGAAGAAGATTAAGATAGTTAAAGCTAAGGAACCTAAGCTTATAAAAAAGTAATATAATAAATAATAGGCATAAGGAGCCTATATAGCTTTAATTTATTAACCTAAAGTATACTATAACTTATTAATTATTATATAATACTAAGAGCCTAGTATAGCCTAAGTAAAAGCTCTAAATAAATAGCTTAAATAGTAAAAGGATAATCTTAATTATAGCCTTATATTTATCTTACTTAATCTTATAATAGTAAAGCTATTTATATTTATAGATAGAGTATTTATAAATAATCTTAATCTTTTTTTATAACTTAGATTTATTATTTTTATTATAATTAAATATATAAATAATAGAACCTTTATAATAAAAGAAAATATTATATATTTTAACTTAACTAAATATTAATAAATTACTTAAATTATACTTGCCTCTAGAATCTATAGTATAATAATAAGAATTAATATTATATATACTCTTATAATAACTCTTATAAAAATAACTAATTAGCTTAATTTACCCCTTATTCTAATTATTATTTATATTAACTTATATTCCTTATATAAATACTTTATAAAAATACAAAAAAAAAAGAAAAGATTAATAATTAATATTATAATACTTAGATAATCCTATAAAAGGTATAAGCTTTATAAAGTAAGATAGATTAATAGAGAAATTAATCTAACTAATATTTTTATAAAGGTAATACCTAACTAAGCCCTAGAGTATTTTATTAATAATATTAAAGTAATAATTTAAATAGAAGGTTAGATAATAAGGGACAAAATATAATAAGGAGAGCTACTTACTATAAGAGCAAAAAGCAGGGGGCTATTTAACCTAGAATAAAGGCCTATTTTAACTAGAAATAAAGGCCTTAATATAAAAAGAGAAAAGCTTAAGTATTAGAATATTATTTATACTATTAAATAGTATATATTTTTGTATTTTAGCTATTAGTAATAAGGCTACTAAATAGCCTTGCTTAGACCCAGAAAAGGTATTATTCCGGATTATATAATATAATCCTAATACTAACTTTAGGCTTTATAGCCCTAGCTAGTTAGAATAGACAGAGACAAATATAATAAGAACCCCCTTAGTAGCTGCTAAACCTATAACTATAAAAACATTACAACCCCTAGGATAAACCTATAGTAAATTAAATAATTTATTTTATTAAAAATATTATATACTTAATATATAATACCTAAGAAATAATCCTTAATTTTTAGTATAAAATATAAAATAATAAGTATTATTATAATTAAGTAAATTATTAGTATAATAATATTCTTATAAATATTTTATAATTATTCTAAGATTAAGATATATAAACTCCTACCCCTTTTCCCTATAATTATATTACTTTTAGCTATTTTATTACTTACTATCTATCTCCCCCTGCCTATATACTCTTTATATCTCCCCCTTATTATTCTATAATAGATCTTACTTATAAGGAAAATAAGGAGGATAAGAATAGGTTTAGTAATAATACTTTTATACCCCCTTCTTATAAGTAGGCTTATAAGAGCTAGGTACTTATAATTAGTTTTATATATATAGCCCCTAATATTACTATTATCTTTCTATACCTAGCCTATTTATTATATTAGTTCTATATATATATAGCTACTCTTATAATAGCTATAATCTCAGGCCTAGGCTATTATTAAATTAAGTATCTTCCTATTTTACTTTAAAATTATTTAATATCTTTATATTATATAAGCTCTCTAATAGTTCCTATATTATATTATTAAATCCTTTTTATTTTACTAATATTATATATTTATTTCCCTTTCTAAGAGTATTCTTAGTATAAAGTACTTTATCTACTAAGTATTTTAATATAAGATTACTACTCTTCTAATCTTCCTCCTAAGTTAGTCCTAGCCTTATATTTATAAGTATTTATATTAAAAGTAAGTTTAAATTTTTTAAGTCTTTTTTAAAAAAAAACCCTTTTAATTACTTAATTTAACCTATATATAAATAGAATACTCTTTATTTAGTATTTTTAATTTAATTTTATAAGGAGCAGTAAGAGTTTTTAAATAATTTTCTAATTACAATTATTTGCCTATAAAAACCCTAGTAGGGAAAAATGACTAAAATACAATTAACTCTTTACATATTCCCTGGGCTGGGGGCTAGTGCAGGGAATCAAACCCCGGTCTCTATGAAAAAAACACAGCGCGCTAACCATTGCACTATACCACTAAAAGTAAGTTTATTTTTTTTTTATTTTTTTTTAAAAAAACCCCCTTTAATTGCTCAACTTAACCTATATATATAAATAGGATGCTATTTATTTAGCATTTTTATTTAATTTTATAAGGAGTAATAGAAGTTTTTAAATAATTTTCTAGTTATAATTATTTGCCTATAAAAACCCTAGTAGGGAAAAATAACTGAATACAATTAACTCTTTTACCTATTCCCTGGGCTAGGGGCTAGTATAGGGAATTAAACCCCGGTCTCTGTGAAAAACACAGTGCGCTAACCACTACACTATACTACCAAAGTAAGTTTATTATTATATACATTATAAGGTCTATATAAAAGGTAGGGTATATTCCTTATAATATATTTAAGGTAATTATAAGTAATATTAGGGTAGCTATTATAGAGTATTTAGTATATTACTAATCTAATTTCTAACTTAGGTAATTTATTTTAATATAGTATAGAGCTAACTATACTATATTATAAACCTAGAACTATTCTACTAGATATTAGAATATATTTATTACTTTTTACTATCTTTACTATATAAAAGTAATAGCTACTTATATAAGATCTATTCCTTTATATAGGTGGTCTTAGAAGGCTATTATATACCCTTTTAGTAATATATATCCTCTTTCTATATATTCTTTATATTATATAATTTAAATATTAAAGCTATTTAATAATTTATTTAGGCTTATATTAATTACTATTAAATCTCTATTATTAAATACTAATTAGTATACTAATAAATATTCCACTTAATCTATTTATATAAAGCTAATAATTATATATAAGATTACTTAGACTTCTTAGTTAGCCCTCTTTATACTTCTATCTATCTATAGATAATATACTATAAAGAATAATTATTCTATTCTTACTAATTTATATAATATACTCTAAAAATAGCTTACTTAGTTTAATCTATAATTACTAATAATTTATAAGGAAAACCTATAAAAATACTACTATATATCTTAAAATTAATATATATATACTTTTATTACTATTATAGTTATTACCTTTAGTTAGATATACTTAGAAAGGTAATTTATAATTATTATTAAATAATATAAATTGCCCTTTTCTTTTATTAATAGATTTACTATAAAATTAATTAATATTTATTTCTAATATTAATCTAATATAAAAAGGAATTATAAAAGTCCTTATTACTTTTTTTATAATATATAAATACCTTTATATACTAAATAATTATTTACTAATTATTATACTATTTCTATTATTTTATTCTAATAATATTCTTATTATAATAACTTAAATATTATATTATAGCCTAAGTACTCTCCTAATAAGGAATTATATATATATTAGGTAATTATAATAATTAATAGCTCCTATATTAATAACTATAGGCAGTCATTATAAATTAAAGCTCCTTATATATTAATCCTACTATTTATAACTTATTCCTTTATCTAAGCCTCTTTTAGGAACCTTCTTACTCCCTCCTTAACCACTATCTATTTATTTATATATAATACATCTTCTTTAAGGGCTTAGTCCTATAATCCTTATAAATAGCTATCTAGGAATAATATATCCCCTAAGGGTTACTTATCTACTATTATTCCTAGGGCAGCCTATAGATTTTCCGCAGGGCCCTATATTTCTATAGAGCTGATATTAAGTAATTATAAAACCTATCCTATATATAAGCTCTTTATATTATTATTTTATTCCCTTCTTAATAGAGAATCTAATTATATTACTTATAATCCTAGTCTATATTATAGGTTATAATTAAATCTAGAGAATTTCTTTGCCTATCTTATCTATTATTTAGAGATTTTCCTTAGCTTAGTAAAATACTTAAGGTTCTTATAATCTATTAAGATTATAAATAAGCTTTATTAGATTCCAAAGGGAACAAATAAATAATATTATACTAGTACTATTATAAGGGGTTAGGTTAGTATATTTAATAATACTTAATTCTCTATCTAATCTAGCTATTATAAGTTATATTAGTATTTTCCTTAGATTATATAATCTAATAACTTACTACCTAAGGTAGCTAGTCCTATAGCTAATAGGGTTATAATATTACTATTTATAATACTAGTACTTTTTCTTTTGTATATTAAATAATATACCTATATATAGTATTTAAATATATCTAATAAGTAATAAAGAGGTAATATATATTATTACTAAATATATATATCTAAATAATATAAAAAAGAGTATATATCTCTATCTTTAGCTATATTATATAAGCTTAATTATATATATTACCCTCTATTATTTATATTTAATTTATCCTTTAATATAAATTATAGCTCTATTTATATTAATAAATTATTCTAATACCTTATTTAGGTTTACCTTAGTTATTATATCTATAGGATTATTATTACTATTAATCTATCTAATTTTATAGATTTTATATCTCTTATATAATTAATATAAAGTTATAATATTAATTATTAAGTATTTCTTCTTTATTATACCTAATTTAATAAGGCACTTATAAAGTAAGTATAAGTCTATATAAATAATTATTAGGATAGATAATATACTTATTTAGTTAATAATTAACTTAAATATTATTCTAAGAATATATCTAATATTAGCACTTTAAACTATTTTATATAGTTCTAAGGCAAGTATACTTTAGGTTATATATTAGCTCTTTATTAAGCTATATATAATAATATTACCTTTTATTATAAATTCTATATTATCTATTTCTTTATTACTAATTATAATAATATAGCTAATCTATAAGCTAAGGTCTTTATTATTAGCAAATAATCTATTAATAAATATAAAAAGTTTTATTATTATAAGATTAAGTAAAATATACTTAAGCCCTTAATTTTAATTACTTATTTACTATTTTAATTATTTATTTAAATATTTAATCTTCTTATTTAATAGGTCTTAATATTATATTATAATAAAAAGGTTAAATAATACTTCTAATTAATATATTATTATAATATATATACCTTATACTTATTACTTAATATATTCCTTCTTAGTAATCTTCTTTTTTAGGTTAATTATTCTTAATCTTAATACTTATCCCTTCTAATTAAGCTATAATTATAAGCTTTCTTCTAAAATTAGTTTATATCTATTAAAGAGAAAAGATTACTATTATATTAATATTTATTTAGATTTTACTATAAACTTTACTTTATAGAGTTCTTCCTCCTTTAAGTTATATAATAATTAATCACTTAGTCTAAATATATTATCTATTTATATCCTAATAATATTAAATATCTTTTTTAATTTAAGAATAAGTAAATAAGGATTAAAAATTAAGATTATTATATTAAGCTTATTTTAATAGTAATTAAAGTATATTACCTACTAATATATACCTACCTTAGCTATCCTATAAAGCAGTTTAATAATTCTCATAATTATTCCTTCTAAGAGATTATTATTAATTTATTTTAAAGAGTATATTAAGATAATTCTATTTAACTAGGTATCTAATTATATATATACTTAGGTAATATTTTATAGCCAAATAAATATTCCTCTCTTAATTAATAATAAGGCAATTATAATGATTAATCTCTAGCTACTACATTAGATAATAGGTACTTATATAAGTATTATACTTTTCCTATTATTATTATATCCTTAAATAATAAGTTATAACTTCTTATATAATATTACTATTCCTTTTCCTTTAATTTTATATACTAATTATATATTAAAGATCTATTTACCTTAATATTTATATTTATTATATTATTTAAATATAAATATATTATAGTTCCTTAAGGCCTTGATTTTATTTTTATTAAACTATTTAAATAGTTTATCTAGGGTAGTAATCTTTCCTTCTTACTATAGTTATAATAATAAGTTCTAATTGGTTTCTTCTTTTATAGTTAAATATTAAGGTATAGAAGTAATTTATATCCCCCTAAGGGGAGGGATAGCTTAATAAGGTAATAATACCAAGGAGTATATTAAACCTTTAGAGTTTTAAATCCTATAATATATTTACCCTTATACCTATAATTATTTTAAAAGCCTAAAAGTAATATAAAATAAAAACTATAAAGCTTTCTTTAATAGAAATAAAATATAATAAAAATAATAGCAAATAATTAGAATTAGTATATTTTAATATACCTATAAATATACCTATAAATATACTTAAAATAATATTAATTAAAATATTTATATTCTAATATTACTTTATTTATAAAAATAATATCCCTTTTAAATCTAATTCTATATATAAATATATATATTAAGAGATCTAAGCTACTAATATCTAATTTATTATAATAAATAAATATTACTTTAATAAGGAAATCTACCCTTTATAATATTAAAATATTATATATCCTAAGAATAAGATTAAGCTTATTCTTTAGAAGTATAAACTATTTAAAAGGAAAGGCCTTAATAATAATAATATTAAATTTATTATTTAATAATAAGATATATTAAAGCTAATATTAAACTATTAATTATTTATAAATAAAAGAATTAGCTTAAATAACTCTTAAAAGAGATTTATAAAGAATATAAATAATAATAATAAATAGTTTAATAATATAATATAAATAATTAAATTTAGAATAAAATAAATATAAAAAAAGGAACTAATAAAGGAAGGGAGGTTTTATTAGAATCTATAAATTATTATAGAATTATAATATAATAAAAATATAATAAGTTTATAGTTAAATATATAGTATTTATATTAATCTTATTTTCTAAGTTATCTAAAAGTATTTTATTAGTAATAAAGATTTGGTTAATTAAAGGTATTTTTCTTAGTCTTTTATATCTTTGCTTTAGTAGATTATATAGATTAACTAGGGATTTAATAATTAAAGTGCTAATAGTTATAAATCCTCTTCTTATTCTTTACTTTATAATTAATATAGAATTATATATAATAGTATTTCTCCTTTATCCCAAAAGAATAATTTAATAATAATTACCTAAAGACTTATTATATTTAATAATTCTATAATATATTTCTTATCTTTTATACTAATTAATTTAAATAGGCCTTATTATCCTTCTTTCTCTTACTATATATATACTTCTAACTAAAGTAATAGGAAGTAAGTAAGGATAGTATCTAGGCTATTCTAAGTTATAAGGGCCTCTTTAATTTAGCGGTTTATAAGGAGTCTTCTTACTTTATTAGTTGCTTTATAAATAGCCTTAGTATATTATATTATTTTAAATATAGATAGTAAATTATCTAATAAGTATAGGTAAGTACTAAATATAAGTAATATTAATATATGTCTATTAAGGCCTACTAAATTATTAATAGTCTTAATTACTATTTATAATTTCTAGTTACTTATAATTATATTACTAAGTTTATTCTTAATAATATTATATACTTACCTTAATAGGATATAATAGTATTCTACCTTCCTAATACTATTATATACCTTAATAAGTACTTTATCTATATTAATTACTAATATTTAAGTATATTATTTAAACTCTCTTAATATAATATTTATTTTAATATTATAAATAATCTAATTAGATAATCCTAGGTAACTATTAATCTAATATTTATATAATATATCCTATATATCCTTTGCTTTTTACTATTTAAGGTTAAGAAAGTATATTACTTAAAATAATATAATAATCTTATGCCTTTCTAATAAGGATAATTAATAGTACTTTAGTATATCTTTTAATTAATATAATAATTTATTTATATTTATCTTTAAAAAGGATAATCTTAATTAACTAAAAGTTATATTATTTACTATTATACTAGTCCTTATTTATATAGATCTTACTTAATTTAGTTATCTTTTTTATAATACCTTTATTAATTATATTAGCAAAGGTATTATATTGCTTAATACTTATTAGTATAATAAGTAACTTTATATATAAAGGTATTATTACTAAGGTAAGTATAATAACTATAAACTCTCTTAGTATTTCTATTAATACTTAGGAAGTATTTTATTATAAAGATAATTAAATATTATATTATATTAATTATATATTTATCTTAAAGTTTAAAAGATTAACTAAATTAGCTATTACTCTTAATCTATTTTTTATAATCTTAGCTTTTTTATTAAAAAAAGTATTTTATAGCTTTCTAATAATTACTATAATTTCTTTCTTAAATATTACTTCTTTCTATCTATTAAAATTATCTTAAAATACTTTAATTATTTTATTATTATAATCCTTAGAGTTCTTATAAAAATAGATTATATAGGTAATATAATTATTAATTTATATTTTTATAAAATTTAAAGGATTATCTCTTAATAAATTTACTTTCTTCTAATTAATAATTAAAAAATTATTATACTTTATAATCTATTTAAAGAGATCTTATTTAATCTTTCCTTAGTTAAGATTAATAGTAATTCTAAGTATATCCTTTTCTTTAGATATCTTAGTAAATTTTATTATAATATTCTTTATAAAAAAAATTATAAGGCAAATTATAGGATTTTCTCTTATCTCTAGATCTAAGCTAATAATAAATATCTATCTAGATTAGTATTTTTTATAATAAATAAGGGGTTTAGTAAAGTCTAATAGAAGGTTTTTATTAAGAATATTACTTCCTAAATTACTATTAAACCTAAAAAACTACCTTTATAATTATATCTAAATATCTCTCTTTAGTATATCTTTTGTGCCTATATCTAATATCTCTTCTTTAGGGCCTTATTAATCTATAGAAAGCTCTACTAATTAATATTAGATTCCAAAGGGAATAAATAAGTAATATTATACTAGTATTATCACAAGGGATTAGGTTAGTATATTTAATAATACTTAATTCTCTATCTAATCTAGCTATTATAAGTTATATTAGTATTTTCCTTAGGTTATATAACCTAATAGCTTACTACCTAAGGTAGCTAGTCCTATAGCCAACAGGGTTACAACGCTGCTATTTATAATAAGCTTAATATATTCTATAGTTCTATTAACTAAGTATCTAAATATAAGATTATTACTAATAATTCCTTATTATATATTATATAATTATACTAAGCTAAGCTTAATTTTATAAAGCAATAAACTACTAAATATAAAAACCTTAATTATTAAATTAAGAAAAATAGCCCCCTAATACTATACCTAAGTAATCTACCTTTACTATTATCTCCTTTATAGGGTCTTATTATATTAATACTAACTTTAAAATAAAGATACTTTTTAACTTTTTAAATATTATTATCTTTTTATCTTTCTATTAAAATAAAACCCTTTTTTTTATAAGGCAAAATAATAGCTTTATTATTATTAAGAATTCTAAGATAAATTCTTAGTAAAGGTTTATAAAACCTAAAAAGCTTTATACCCCTTTTACTTTTATTAGGGATTCCTATTCTTATATAGCTTAAAGCTTCTTAGGGTTTAATTATATCTCTTGTTTTATTTTTATAATATAGCCTAGGTATTTAACCTTGATTACTATAAATATATATTTCTTTATATTTAAATTTAATCTTATTTTTTATAAGTATTAAAGGACTAATTATATTTTCTTTAAGTAATCTTTCCTTAATCTTCCTAAGTAAATAAGAGTATTATTTAAATATATTATTATAAAGTATTTTAATATACTTCCTAAGATCTTATTAATATATCTTTAAAAGATTATTAATATTTCTATTAGCTTAAATAAATATATTAATTATTTAAATAAGCTAAATTAGATTTAGAAATTAATAAGGTATTTTTTGCTTTTTATTATTCTAATTTAATAAAAAGTAAATTATATATTTACCTTAGTAAATTAGTAAGCCTTTAAAAGTAATTATAATATTTTCTTAATTAAGGAAAATAAATAATAAATTTAGGCTATTATCTTATTTAATACTTAGTAATCTATATAAAAATACTATCTATCCCTTAATATTTTTACTAAAAGAATAGGTATAATTACTAATAATACACTAGCTTAAATCTATCCTTTATCTATTAACTTAATAATTTATTTCCTAACTTTTAATAGATAGTCTCTTAGTATATTATATAAAAGCTCCTAGGGTAATTTAAGGTTATTCCCTTTATTATCCTTTTTTAATTAAATATAATAATTAAGGTTCCCTTAGTATAATAATAGGGCTAATATTTAGTTCTCCTTAAAAAGATTGTTTAGTTTATAGAGTTTAAGTAATAATTTAATATCTAATAATATTTTTTTAATAATTAGTAATTAGTATTTTAATATTATATTTATCTTATAAATACTTATTATAAGAAATTAATATTTTTTCCTAGGTATTTTCTAATCTTATTAAGCTAAAGCTAAGTATATTAATCCTATAATTATAATAATATTTATTTCTTTTAGCCTTATATTATTCTCTTTAATCTTTAGTTCTCTTATTATTTTAATACTTATATATCCCTTAATTATATTTAATATTATTTCTTTATATTGTATCTATTGTATTTCTAATATTATATCCTTAGCTAGTCTTAGAATAATATAAAATAATACTAAGGTATATTAACTATCTAGGTTAATAATTATCTTAATTATATATATAACTTTATAATTATCTTTAAATCCTAAGGCTATACCTAATATATAGGTAAAGTAGCTATATTAACTCTAATTCTAATTATTAAGCTATTTATTTATTTATTATAGTATAATAATTATAATTACTATTAAATTATATATTAAAATTTTTTATTTAATTAAAAAGTATAAATATTATAAAAGATAGCTTATCTATTTTAATCTCTATATCCTTTATCTTTTCCTCTAATATTACTAATTATATAATATTCTATGTTATTATTATTTTATTTTGCCCCTAGGCAAGGCTTAGTATAAAGGCTAGTCTTGTCCCTTTTTATTATTTTCTTATAATTTAAAATCCTTTATTCTATTTATATAAACTTTATTAATTATTAAGAACTATATAGTATTAAGGTATAAAAGTAATTTATATCCTCCTAAGAAAAGGGACAGCTTAATAAGGTAATAATATTAAAAAGTATATTAAATCTTTAGCCTTTTAAATCCTATAATATATTTACCCTTATACCTATAATTACCTTAGAAGCCTAAAGGCAATATAAAATAAAAACTATAAAGCTTTCTCTAATAAAATTAAAATATAATAAAAAGATAGCTAATAGCTAGAATTAGTATATTTTAATATACTTATAAATATACTAATAAATATACCTATAAATAATATTAATTAAAATATTTATATTCTAATATTACCTTATCTATTAAAATAATACCCCTTCTAAATCTAATTTTATATATAAATATATATATTAAAAGATCTAAGCTATTAATATCTAATTTATTATAGTAAATAAATATTATCTTAATAAGGAAATCTACCCTTTATAATATTAAAATATTATATATCCTAAGGATAAAATTAAGCTTATTTTTTAGGAGTATAAGTTATTTAAGAGAAAAAGATTTAATAGTAATAATATTAAATTTATTATTTAATAATAAAATATACTAAAGTTAATATTAAATTATTAGTTATTTATAAAAAAAGATTTAGCTTAAATAACTTTTAAAAGAGATATATAGAAAATATAAATAATAATAATAAATAGCTTAATAATTTAATATAGATAATTAAATTTAAAATAAAATAAATATAAAAAAAAAGGAACTAATAACGGAAGAAAGGTTTTATTAGAATCTACAAATTACTATAGGATTATAATATAATAAAAATATAATAAGAAGAACTATATAGTATATAATAGCTTATATTCTCTAATCCTATATTAATTACATTTATAATAAAAATATAAATCTTCTATTATCTATTATCTATTATAATACCTATTAAGCCTATTTTATATTTAGAGCAAAGTTATATTACTTTAATCTCTCTAGATTTAGCTAGTTCCTTTATTATTATTTCTTTTTCTTCTTATAAAAGTTCTAAGGTTTATTTATTCTTACTATATTAATCCCTATTATTATTATATCTCTATCTAAGTCCTTTATAGGCTAGAAGGATATATATCCTTTATCAAGGTATAAAAGTAATTTATATCCCCCTAAGAAGAGGGACAGCTTAATAAGGTAATAATACTAAGGAGTATATTAAATCTTTAGACTTTTAAATCCTATAGCTTTTTTTAATAGAAATAAAATATAATAAAAAAATAGCTTTTTTAATAGCTAGAATTAATATATTTTAATATACCTATAAATATACTTATAAATATACCTATAAACAATATTAATTAAAATATCTATATTCTAATATTATCTTATTTATAAAGATAATATTCCTTCTAAATCTAACTTTATATTTAGATATATATATTAAGAGATCTAGGCTATTAGTATTTAATTTATTATAATAAATAAATATTATCTTAATAAGGAAATTTACCTTTTATAATATTAAAGTATTATATATTCTAAGGATAAAATTAAGCTTATTCTTTAGGAATATAAGCTATTTAAGAGAAAAGGCATTAATAGTAATAATATTAAATTTATTACTTAATAATAAGATATATTAAAGTTAATATTAAACTATTAATTATTTATAAAAAAAAGACTTAGTTTAAATAATTCTTAAAAAAGATTTATAAAGAATATAAATAATAATAATAAGTGGCTTGATAATTTGATATGGATAATTGAATTTGGAATAAAATAAATACTTAGAAACTAAGCTTATAGTAATCTAGACTAGTACCTTACTAGAATCTATAAATTACTATAGGATTATAATATAACAAAAATACAATAAGATATATATCCTATATAAATTTACTATACCTTATATTATTCTTCTAGGTTATAAGTTTCTAGTTCTATTATAATATTTTAATATAAAATTATTATTATATTATAATTATTCCTTAGAATCCCTTAGCTTAGATTAAATTCTCTTAATATCTTAAAAAGTACCTTTTTAAGCTATAATAGCTTAAATATATTTTCCTAATATAGCCCTCTTACTAAGGCTAGTTTTTATTTAAAATATATATAAAATAATATAAAGGTCTTATTCTTTGCTTATTTTATTTATTTAAGATCTACTTAAGCTATTTTTTATTTATATAAATTACTAAAAAGGGAGCTAATATATTCTAAGAATTTAGTTAGATTATAATTCCGTTTTTAGCCTTCTTTCTTATAGAAGATTAAAATTCTATCTTAGTAATTCTTATTTAAGTTCCTTTATAGGTATATTTATTAGTTTCTATAGTTCCTAATAAACTCTCTATTTATAATTAATTTATATATTATTATCTTTTTCTATATTAAGAATATCTTCTTATTATTATTATATTATTTATTAATTGATAGTAGTTTTTATTAAGAATATTCTTATTTTTATTATAATTAGTATTTATCTTTTTCTTATTTCTTTTAATATATTAATAATATATTTTATTATTAATATTATTATTAGAATATTAAATCAATTAACAGAATAATAGTCTAGGAAGCCGGTTATATACACCTTATTATATAACCATCGAGTCTTAATACCGCCTTAACCCCGCAATAGCTAGTAGAATTAGATAAAAATAATAATAATTATTACAATCTAGTAATTACTATTACCTATAACCTTGACTATATTATAATAACCCCTAGGACCTACCTATATTAATTAGTTTAAATAGTATATTATTATACTAATTCTATAGATTAGAAAGGTATTAAATAAAAAGGTATATTTTAAGTACCTAAATATAATTATATTAAGTAAAAAAGGCTTATATACTAATCTAAATAATATTATATTTATATTTAATTAGTAATTAGTCTACGTACCTAAGGATTATAATAAATTCCCTGTTATAGTTTATTTGAGAGTGAGTTAGGCATTGTTATTATCTATTCTAAGAGGTGCTAAAGGCACCCTTTTATAGCCTGGTTTCACCAGTCTAAGGCCTAGCCTATCCTAGCCTAGCTAAAACCTTTAATTGCAATAGCTGTGGCTATAGCCTTGGGTTCTATTAGCTATAGCTTTAGGCTACTAGTCGCGGCTTTTGGTAGCTAGGACTGTTAACTAGGGCAGCTAGAGGCAGCCTATAGCAACCTCTATATTATATATAATAATAGCCATTTCCAGCACGTAATAAGTGCCCCCTATAAATAAAATAACTAATTATCCTAGTTAGCTCCTTTCTTCCTAGACTCCTTAGCCTAGGGCAAATTCCTTCCTTTGACGATAGGTTTAAATAGCTAGGTTAGAGGCTTCTAACGGCAGCTTCCAATAGTAGCTGTTATAGCTGAAATAGCTGTAATAGCTATTGATGACAGCGGCTGCAATAGCTGTTAAAACAGCGGCTGCAATAGCTGTTAATAACAGCGGCTGCAATAGCTATTAATAACAGCGGCTACAATAGCTATTACAACAGCTATTTCCAATAGGTCACACTGAGAGCTATTCTCATTCAATCCATAAGCCCTCTAGCTAGTCAAGGCCAAGCTAAGCAGGCCCTAGCTAGCAGGGTCTTTAAGAGAGTCTTTAATAGTCTTTAGTAGGTTAGAATTGTAGGTCTAAGAGTTAGACTAATAGTCAGTCCAGCTGCTAGGAATAGCAGTAGGTCCGGCTATTAGGAACAACAGCAGGTCCGGCTGTTAGGAATAATAGCAGGTCCAGCTGTTAGGAATAGTAGGTCCGGCTTATAGTTAGTTGATCAGGCTGGCTATAAGTTGGTTAAATTGTTGGTTGATTGGTCGGTTAATTATAATAATTGCTTAACACAAAAGAAAATACCCTTATTATTAATTAGGGCTATAAGGGTTATCGCAGCAGCTAGTAGCTATAACTATAAAAGAAGGTAGTCATAACAGCTGTGCAGCCGGGATCAACGGAATAGTCAACAGCCGGTTAAGGCTGTTGACGATACCAGCTACTATGACTGCAAGGGAAAGCAGTCATAACACAGCTGTGACTGCAAGCAAGGGCAGTTATAACAGCTGTGTAGCCGGGATCAATATAATAGCTATGGTTGTAAGGGCGGCTTCCAATAGCGGTGCCCGTGAAAGCTTTGTCTAATAGCTATTATAACTAACAGCTTCCAGCAAAGGCAATCATAATAGCTATTTAAACTAGCTGCTGATTTTGACCCTCTAGCTATAAGAGGCTTCGAATAGCAACTGCAGTTACCACTATAGCTAGTAGTAGTTATAATAGCTATATCGGTGACTTCTGCAGTAGCTTGGTCAGCAGCTTCCACAACAGCTTGTTCAAGCTGTTAACTATAGCCGGGTTCAGCGGCTAGTCAATTATATTAATTATAGCTACCGTCGCTAATAGCCTGATAGGGCTATTGACAATAGCTATAATTAATATTGTAGTTAATAGCCTGTTGGGGCTGTTGATAGTAGCGGCTATAGCTAGCTGTATTTATAAGGGCAGATGCAACAGCTGTATAGCCGGGATCAATATCATAGTCAGCAGCCTATTTAAGCTGTTGACTATGGTGACTATAGTTAGCTATGACCGCGGGGGCGGTTGCGACAGCTAGATAGTTGGGATTGACATTGTGGTCAATGTCATAGTTAATAGCCTGTTGAGGCTATTGACTTTAGCCATAGCTAGCCGGTTTTAGCATAAGGTAAATAAGTTCTATTACCCTAGCTTGGTCTGTTGGGCTAGCTATGCTGAGTTGCTGAAATGCCTAGTTAAAAGACAAATCTGTATTATTAGCCTATTGAGGCTGTTAACTGTGGCCGGCTCTGGCAGCCGGTCTGTTGTGTTAATCATAGCTGCCGTAGCTAACAGCCTGACGGGGCTATTAACAATAGCTATGATCAACGTCATAGTCAACGGCCTATTGAGTCTGTTGACTGTGGCCGGCTCCGGCGGCCGGTCTGTTGTGTTGACCGTAGAAATCAACGTCATAGTCAACGGCCTGTTGAGGCTGTTGACTGCGGCTAGCTGCTGTGACCGTTGGGACGGTCGCAATAGCTGCAAAGCCGGAATCAATCCAATAGTCAACAGCCCGTTCAAGCTGTTGACCGTAGCTAGCTGCTGTAACCGACTGGGCAGCGGTTACAACAGCTGACCTTTTCAATCCAACAGCAGCAGCTGCGGCGGCAGCCTCTGCTATGTGTCTGTTTCCTCCAGTAGGTCCGGCACCGACCCCTGTGGTCTGCTTAAAATGACTGGAATAGCTGTAGCAGCAACAGCTAGTCCAGCAGGTCCCTAGACCTGTGTGCGGCTCGCCTAGGCTTATGGCTCTCTTGTAATGTGCAATTGCTACCACTTGTTATGGTTTATTTGAGAGTGAGTTAGGCATTATTATTATCTATTCTAAGAGGTGCCGAAGGCACCCTTTTATAGCCTGGTTTTACTAGTCTAAGGCCTAGCCTATCCTAGTATAGCTAAAACCTTTAATTGCAATAGCTGTGGCTATAGCCTTAGGTTCTATTGGCTATAGCTTTAGGCTACTAGTCGTGGCTTTTGGTAGCTAGGACTGTTAACTAGGGTAGCTAGAGGTAGCCTATAGTAACCTCTATATTATATATAATAATAGCTATTTCCAGCACGTAATATTCCCTATATTTATTATATAGAAGATCCTCTTTATTACCCTATTTAGCTAGTAATTAATCTAATTGCTTAGGTATTAAGAAGAGCTATAATAATAAAGAAGCTATAATCCCTAATCCTAACTATGATTATAACTTCTACTTAAGAAAATACTATATTATTATTTAAATAATATAAGATAATTACCCGTTAGCATTATAGGGCTTAACCGCCTGCTAACCTCTATAAGATTAGTCACAAAAATGCAATATAGCTATATTAATCTAATATAGTAGATTATATATTAGCCTTACTAAACCTTATATAAAAACATACTAAAATAAAATATTTTTAAGTAAAACCTATATAATAATAAAATACCTTATATCCAATAAAATTCTAAGTATTCTATAAAGGCAAAGAAAATACTAAAAAAGGCTTAGGCTAAATTAATATAAAATATACTTATAGTATAATATCTAAATATACCTTATAATATAAAAAGTATAATAAATACTATTAAAATATAACCCTTATATAGGGTTCTAATAATTTAATTTAGTATAATTAAATTAATAATTTAATATAGTATAGTCTTTTCTTTAATTTTTACTATTCTTATATACCCTTATAATTACCTAAGTTATTTATTAGCTAGTAAAAATACTAGCCTTACTATCTATATTATTTAGCTTAAAAGATCTAGCTTTTTAGCTAAAAAATACTAAATTAAAGATATTATAAAAAACTTTATCTATTAAAAAAATAATAAAGAGCCTTATTTTTTAAATATATAGTATATTTGCTTTTATAAATATTACCTAGAACTTTAAAAACCCTTTTTTAAGGCTATAGATAAGGCTTATAAGTTATTTAAGTTATCTAATATAGAAAATATTAATATTTTCTTTTTTAATCTTTAGAATATTATTTCTAATTATAATATTAGCCTCTTAGAGTATTAGAATAAGAATAAATATAATATTTAAATTAGCTATCTTTAGGAATATATTAAGATTCTTATAATATATATAATATAGGTAAATTACCTTAATATCTTTAACCTAGCTAATTATAAGTCCTATATATAAATAAGAGTAGGAAATACTATTAGGAATAGTATCCCTTTATAGCTAATATTTAAGGTATTGCTAATTAAATCCTAGAGTAATATTAATAATATTCTAAGTATATAATTTATATAATTAGATATTAGCTTTAATAATTAGTAAATTACCTTAAAATAGCTTTATAAGTTTAATATATATTCCTAAAGAACTTTTACTAAAGTATAATAAAAGAAGGTATTATTTATAGATTAGTTTAATTATAATAAGTAGCTTTATAATTCCTTATTATTTAATATTTAATATAAAGCTCCTTTTATTACTTATAATAAAAAGGATAAAATCTATTACTTTCTTATTATTAATAGCTTTTTTAGCTATTTATTATATAAATTTATTTATTATTATATTTACTTTAATATTATTATTTATATTTTATTCTTATATTTAATATATCTTACCTAGCCTTTTAATATTAATATATTTTAGCCTCTTAAGAATATATATTAAAAGGAGCTTTAAAAATTAATATAGAAAGGTAATCTAGTATTTAATTACTAATAATTTACTATTACTTTTATTATAATCTATAAAGTAGGCTTTAAAAGATATAATATTATATTAGGATTTAAAAAAGCTAATATTTAGCTAGCTAATATAATATTTATAATTAATTATATTATTATTAAGTAATAATAATAATAAAAATCTATTTATTCTTTTATTTTAAAATTATTATTATTAGAAACTTATTTTAAGGATACTTAAATATAAATTAATTATATTTATAAGAGATATTAATATATAATAAGCTTACTTACCTTAGAGGCTATTAATAATATTAATAAAGTTATTATAAAAGCTATAATAATATATTAATAATATTAATTATTTATAGTAAATTAGCTTAGTAGAATAGAAAATTATAATAAGAAATAAAGGTTTAGCTATTATATAAGGCCTATTAATAAGTTTATTATAAATATAAGCTTTCTTAATATTTAGGCTTAATATTAAGCTTTATTAGAAATAATAATAGAAAAGAAGTAATATATATAATTATAATTAACTAAGAAGCTTATTATAAGGGAAATAAATATTTTTAAGATAATATAGAAAATAGTAAAAGTACTCCCAAGAGATATATTATTATCTAAGCTAATCTTTAATTAGTAGCTTATTAAGAGTAATAATAAAAACTAATATTTATCCCTAAAAGCAAATTAAAAGGTATATAATAATTATTTTAGCTAAAAACCTACCTTTTCCTTTTATAAAGCCTAAGAATAAGCTATCTAAGCCCTAAGATTAATTATTATAATAAATTAAAGTACTTAGCTTAATAATAATAATAAGATTTATTTTATAGATATAAGGGCCTTTTAGAATAATAATAATAATAATATATAGCTTATTAGGCTTAAGGAACTTAAGAATAAGATAATTCCTATATTAGAAATATCTCTAGGGATAATCTTATTACTATTTATACTATCCCTTAAGCTCCTTAATAATACTAATAATAATAATATTATAATATTATACTTACTTATTATAATACTAAGGAAGAGTAGTTATAGGAGAGTTATAAGGGCCCTAAAGTAAATATATAATTAATAGGTAAAGGGGGGGTTAGAAGGAATATATAGTTAATAGAGTTAAATATAGTAGTTAAAAGTAGGCCCCTTGAGCTAGGTAGCTTAATTAAGCCTAAAAAATATAATTTCTATAGTTTTTATTAATATAATTATTTTTGGCTATTCTATGGCTTTTAAAATCTATTATTTATGTGTTTTTAGACTAAAAAATGACTATAGATAGGAGTCTAAAAGCTTATAATCGAAAAATAGTTAATTTTATAGCTTATATAAGGCTAGGTCTATTATATTAGATTAATGTGGCTATATTGTATTTTTGTGACTAATCTTGTAGAGGTTGGTGGGCAGTTAAGCCCTATAATGCTAATAGGTAATTAAATAATCCTTAAAGTAATTCTAATTCCCCTAAAGATAATCTATTTAGTTAATCTAATAGTATAATAACTTTACTATTATATTAATATATTTACTTATCCTAAAATTAATATTAATATTATAATTATTTTCTTTATTTTACTATCTAATTAAGAAGAAATTAAAAGATAATAACTTTTTAAACTATTTTAATAAAAATATAAAGAAAAATAAATTAATATTTAGATAAAAGCTATAATAAACTAAGTTAAAGAAATCTATAAATATTTATAAATAAATAGGGTATATATCCTAAAAAATAGATTATATATTATTAATAAATTCTAAGAACTTATTAAATAAAAGGATTTTTATATATAGATATAAGCTAAGATTAATAAGGTTTATAAGAAGAATAAGAATTTTAATAGCCTATATCTTAATAAAGAGTTCCTTTATAATATCTTAAAAATAAAGATTATAACTAGAGTAAAGAAGGCAAAAAGAAAAGAACCCTAAAGAGAAAATACTAGGAAATAAATATATAAAAATAAACCCTAAATTAGTAAAATAATCCCTTAAAAAAGTAAATAAGAAGAATACTAAGACTAAAGTATTATCTTAGAAGATATTTTATTATTAAAATAGCTAATTAATCTTATAAAGCTATATATTAGTTAGATAAAATATAGTAGTATTATAATATTCCGGTTATTTCCTAACTAGGTAAACCAATTAAAGTTAATTAAGGTTTATTATTAGTAGAAAGGTTAAGTATATTAGATTAATAAGCAATAATAAGAATTAATCTATAAGTAAAAGTATTATATTTAGTAATAATTAATAGATAATTAAGATAATTAAATTATATTAAAAGCTAATTAGTTTCTTTCTTAAGAAAGAGGTCTAATCTATCTATATACTTATTTTCTAGGTATTCTTTTTATATACTTTAAATATATTTAATTTAAAGGTATTTAAGGTATTTCTTAGGCTAAGTTAAATAAGGCCTATTTAATATATATATAGTTATTCTTATTAATTAATTCTAATTATAAGGTAAATTACTTTAAGTATATAGTATTTAAAGTATAGGAATAAGGTATATATTAGGTTAAGGATCTTATTATATAATTATCTTAAGTAAGGTTAGATTTAATTAGATTATAATATAATATTTTCCCTTTATTAGTCTTATTTCTAAGGCTAAGCTATTAGGCTTCTTTTTTATCTTAGTATATTACCTAAGCCTAGACTTATAAAAAATAATTCCTTTATATTAATATTATATATAAAGTTATAAAATCTATTATATATTCTAAATTATTAAAGGCTAATTATAAGATTATTATTTAAATTATTATAAAATTTAATTTTAAAATATCTTACTATTTTATTTATTTTTATATAAAAGAAATATTTTATATTATAATAAAAATTAATTAAAAATATAAATATTATATAAAAAAGTAATATTTTTATTATAATTTTAATAATATTTTTATATAAGCTTATAAGTATAAAATATCTTAATAAGATTTTATAATATTTATCTTAATATTTTTTTCTTAGTTAATTAAATATTCTATAAAAAAGATTATTTAAAAGTAAAAAAAAAAAAGTAAAAGCTAATTTAGCTAAAGCTCTAGCCTATTTATAGTATTTTTATAAGTAAGAAAAATATTTATATAAAAAGGCTAAAGAAATAATTTATAGGGAATATAAGAATTTAAATAAATTAAAGGGATTAGAAAAATCTAATTATTAGATAATAAAGATATTAATTTTATTAGAGATTTAATTATTAAAGGATAATAAGATTATTAATTAAAATATTATTAATTTTAATAAATTTTTTAGTATTATTTTTAAAGAAATACCTTAAGTATCTTTAAGTAATATATAAGGTATTTTAATAGTTCTTATATATTTTTACTTTTACTATATTCTTTTTATTTTACTTTAAAATATCTATTATTTTCCTATTATTCTAGGATTCTTTTTACTATAAAATCTTATTCTTTAAATTCTATTTCTAGTTTAATATATAATTTTATTTATACTTTAATTATACTTTCTATAGATTTAAATAATAAAATATAAAAAACTAAATAAAGCCTAATTTTATTTAATAAATTAAGTTTATAATTATTTTCTAAGATTTTCTTAGTAATTTTAAATAATCTAATTTATTTATAATTAAATTTTTTATTTTATTATTTTATTTTTAGATTTTTTATTACTAAATATACTATATTTCCCTTTAAAAAGAATAATCCCTTTAGCCTTTTAAGATTATAATATTATTTTATAATATTATATATAAATTTAAGTTCTATTTTTATTTCTTTATATAATCTTTTTAATTAATTAGATTTTAAAATAGCTTTAATATTTAATATACTATCTAATAAAGGTTAATAAATATTAGAATTAAATCTAAAGTTAATAATAATAGAAGTAGTTTTAATTATAAAGTAATATAAGGTATTATATATAAGTATTATAATAGGTAATTTCTTTATTTAGTTTATTTACTTATAATTTATATTATTTTATAACTTTTTTAATTTTCTTTTTTATTTTATTAAAGAAAAATATCTATTTAACTTATTTAAGGGTTTTATTAATTCCTTTATATTTATATAAAAAGTATTTATAAATATCTTAGAATAATTTATCCTACTATTCCTTAGGTACTTATATTTTTATAATTCTATTTTCCTTTAAAAGTACTTTATTATAATCTTTAATTCTTCTAATTAATAGATTTCCTTATTTTACTTAAGTAAAAATAAAACCTAAAATAATTAATTCTTTATAAATTATAATATTTAATATTTTCTTAATTTTAAAGATTATTTTATTAAATAATTTCTATTTTAGATAATTCTTTAGATTAAGATATAATAATTATTTTATTATTTATATTTTCTTAGTATTATAATTAGTATATTAATTAATTATATTAACTTAATTATTCTTTATTTCTTTAATATAAATAATTTAATAATTAAATTTAAATAAGTATTTTATATAATATAATTATCTTCTACTTAGCTTCTAAGTAATAGTAAAATATAAAATATTCTTATAATTAATATATATTATACTTTTATATATATTACCTAAAAAATAATATCTAAATTCTTTAAAGGTATTAATAATTATTAGGAACTTTTTATTATAAATAGAATAATTTAATTTAATATTATATAACTTATATAAATAAAATATAATAAGATAAAGTTTTCCTTATTTATCTTATTATCTAATCTAAGCTCCTAAAGTAAAATCCAAGAAATCTATTTCTAGCTTAATTAGTTTTATAGGATTAAATATAATAAGGATAAGTTTAGCTAATATTATATCTTAGATTTAATTAAAAGCTAGTTTTAGTTATTTTTTTATATAAAAGAGTTTTCCTTTTTTAGTAAATTTAATAAGGGGAATAGTAATTTTATTAAACTTCTTAATAAATTATTAATAATAATTAGTAAAACTAAGGAAAGATTATACTTCTTTTAAATTTCTTAGTTTAGGCTAGTTTTTAATAGTAGTAATTTTCTTAGGGTTTATATAAATTTTATTAGGTAAGATAATATATCCTAAAAATTTATTTTTTTATATATAGAATTTATTTTTTTTAGGTTTAATAAGTAATTTAGTATCTTTAAGTATTTTTAAGATTTTATAAATATATTTTATATATTCTTTTTTATTTTTTAAGAAGATTAGGATATTATTTAGATAATAAATAATAAAAATATTAAGATACTTTCTTAGTATATTATTAATTATTTATTAAAATAAGATAAATATATTTCTAAATCTAAAAAATATAATAAGGTATTTATATAATCTAAACTTAGTTTAAAAAGTAATTTTTATTTATCTTTTTCTTTTATATAAATAAGATTATAAGCTCTTTTTAGATTAAGTATAATAAAGATATTTATTCTATATAATTAATCCTTTATTTTATTAATTAATAGTAATAAAGTTTAATCTTTATTAGTAATACTATTAAGCTATTAATAGTTTATATAAAGGTATAGTTTATTATTTTTCTTAGGTATAAATAAGATAGAATATTTAGCTTTAGATATAAAGGTATATATATAGCCTTTCTTAAGTATATTTTTAATATATTTCTTAAGAATATTAAGCTTTACTTAATTTAGATTATAAATTAAATAAAATTAAATACTTAATCCTTTTTTAAGAACTATCTTATAGTCCTATTAGCTATATTTAAGTAAGCTTATCTTAAGTTCTTTAATAAAGAATTTCTTATAGATTTAATATTATAATAATATTCTATATAATCTATTTAATACTATAGCCTCTTTTATTTTTTTAAGGTCTTTATTTATATTTTAAAATTATATATAAAAATAAGTAATAGTTCTTTACTAATATTTCTTTTAATTTATTAAATATTTATATTTAATTCCTTTAAATAGTAATATTTCTATTATATTATTATATAATACTTTTGCTTAATTAGAACTAGAAATTTAAGATCTTTATTTATTATATTTATTATAAATATTATTAATTATATTATACTTAGGGAGTATTTATATTTAGCTAATATATTAATAAATATTTAAATTATATTAATATAATTATAAGTACCTTAGAACTAAATTATAATTCCTAATATTAATAATATTAAAAAAGATATCTCTATTCTTTCCTTTAATAAAGACTTTAAAGTAATTAGCCTTATAATCTATCTATTTATTATTATATATAAACTTAAATCCTTCTAAATTAATAATAATATAAGGATTAGATTTTATTTACTATAATAGCTATAATTAATTAACTAACTAGGGATTAAGATAATTATTTTTAGCTTTACTATTTACTATTATAAATACCTATATTCCCTTAAATTAAACTTATATTTCTAATTATTATTATATTAATTCTTTAGAACTAGTTTTATATAAAGCCTTTTAAGGTAATTATATTAACTCTTTAAGTATTTACTTAGGCCTTGCCTATAGCTCTAGAATAGAAAGTATTATTGGTTTTTTAACTTTAAATTCTTAAGTTAATATTAATCTTTAGCTTTATTTATAATATAAGGATTATAATTAGGATTATTATATTCTTTATAGGTAAATTTATAATAAAATTTCCCTTATTTACCTATAATCTTAGTATATTATTATTTTAGAATTTATTTAATAATATTTAAAGAATCCTAGGTATATTTATATATACTATAAATAACTTTATTTTTTTATTATATAGGAAAATATTACTTAGTTTATTTAAGGGTAAGATATATTTTATAGCTATATTAATAATATAAAATCTAAAAGATTTCTAAGTATTTAAAGTAATCTATTTTAAGATATTTATTATTATAAGGATATAAATAAGTCTTTAGGTCTAGCTAATCCTTAATTTAAATAGAATAAGTAAGGATATAAGCTTTCTAAAGAATTATAGGTTCTTATACTTATTAGGTCTATTCTTCTTATAGTATATCCTAATATTATTCTCCTTTCTTATCTTATTTCTTAGTTATCTACTATTATAAGGGTTCTTAATAAGTAATTTATATATAGTTTATCTTAAGGCTTATTTCTTTTGCTCTCTTAATCTATACTATAAAAATATTAGCTTCTATAGTTTCTAATTCTTTTTATACTTTCTTAATATATTTATTAATTTCTTTCTAAATAAATAGCTAAATAAGGGTATTACTAATAATAGGTTTTCTTATTTAAATAAATAATTTTCCTTTTATTAGTTTCTTACTAATATAGGCAAGGATTATACTTATTATTCTTTTAGGGTATTCTTTAGGTATAAGAGTTTATACTAGGTTATTATTTTCTAAGAATATACTTATTATTTTTAAGGGTTCTAAGGGGATTCTTATTTTAGCTTATCTAATAATTATATTAAATTATTATAGCTTATTATAATAATTAGGTTTATTTTTCTTAGGTTATTTATATTTAAAAGATTTATATTCTTTTATATTATAATTATAATAAGTAATTTATAATTAATCTTATTTCTAAGTTATATTAAGTTCTATAGGCCTAAAGTATATATTATAAATAATACTTTATTATTTTTATAGCTTATTTCTTTATATATCTTAAGTTTATTAGATATATACTTTTTAAATATATTCTTATTATTAATAATATTACTTTTTATTAATTTTAATAGTAATTATAATATATTTAATAAATTAATTAAAATAATCTTTTTTATAAAGTTTATTTTTAATTTTTTCTTTAAATTCTTAATAATATAACTTTATAAGGGAAAGATCCTTTTAATTAATATATATAATAATTTATTTAAACTTAATAAAATACTAATTATATAATTTAATTTATTTTAATTTATAAAGCCTATCTATTACTTATTATTTATTATTAATAATTCTAAAATTATTTTTTAATATTTCTTTAAAATTTTCCTAATCTTAGAAAATAATTTAGATTTTCTTATTCCTTTTATCTTCTTTATACTTAAGGAAATCTTTTATAATAACTTTAAATTATATACTTATATCTCTATAAAATAAAGTTTTAGTAAATAAGACTTATCTTTTAAGGTCTAAGAATCTAATAAAAAAAAATTAAAAATAAGCCTTTATTTTAATAATAAAAAAATTAATATTTATTATTTTACTATAAAATAATTTAAATTAGGGGGGCTAAAGAATTTCTCTAATATCCTTTTTAAAGATTAATAATAAAAAGATCTTTTCTTTTTTATTCTTTTTTTTATTTTTTAATTATTTTTAAAGTTTAATAATTTTATTCTTTATTTACTAAAGCTTAATAATAAGCTTTATATTACTTAAAGGAGTAATCTTAGTAAGTTTAGCCTTAAGATTAGATATTATTAATATTACTTAGGAATTAATATAAATAATCTTCTAAATAAAAGCTTTTAATATATAATAATCTAATTATTTCCTAATTAAATAAACTAATTAAAATTAATTAAGATTTATTATTAATAAAAAAATTAAATATATTAAATTAATAAGTAATAATAAAAATTAATTTATAAATAAAAGTATTATATTTAATAATAATTAATAATTAATTATAATAATTAAATTATATTAAAAGCTAATTAATTTCTTTCTTAAGGGAAAAGACTAATCTATTTATATATTTATTTTCTAAGTATTCTCCTTATATACTTTAAATATATTTAGTTTAAAAGTACTTAAGGTATTTCTTAGGCTAAGTTAAATAAGGCTTATTTAATATATATATAATTATTCTTATTAGTTAGTTCTAATTATAGGGTAGGTTACTTTGAGTATATAGTATTTAAAGTATAGGAATAAGGTGTATACTAGGTTAGGGATCTTATTATATAATTACCTTAAGTGGGGTTAGGTTTAACTAGGTTATAATAAGTATTAAATATAATATTCTTAAAGTTAAACTCTATATTTTCTATATTACCTATTATAAGATTAGAATAACCTAGGACTAATTTAGAAGAGCCTTTTTATTATACTTAAAGAAAGAGTATTAGATTATTACTTTAAGAATATATATAACCCTTATAATTATCTAATATTCTATTAAATATGCTTATAAATATAAGAATACTTTAAAAATAAGGAATTAAAATAGAACTACCTTATAGAGTAGTATAATATAATATTTACTGAAATACTAGAAACTAATCTTAATAGGCTAAGAAAGAAGGTATTAGAAATACTATTTAGGAAACTTAAGAATATCTAAAAAGCCCTTTTTACTATCTAATAATTATAAGAGGCCCTTAGAGATTAGATTATTAATATATACTATAGTAAAAATTTTTTTTTAAAAGAAAAACCCTTTTAATTACTCAACTTAACCTATAAGTAGGATATCTCTTTATATAGCATTTTTTGCTAGTTAAATTTTACAAGGAGTAGGAGGAGCTTTTTTATCACAATTATTCTAGTTACAATTATTTGGCTATAAAACCCCTAGTAGGGAAAAATGACCGAATTCAATTAACTCTTTACTTATTCCCTGGGCCGGGGGCTGGTGCGGGGAATCGAACCCCGGTGTCTATGAAAAAAACAGCGCGCTAACCATTGCACCACACTACTATACTATAGTATTAAAAAGTATAAACTATACCTTTTTAATTTTATACTAACCTACAAAGGTATTTATAATTAATTATAAATTATAATTAATATAATACTTATTATAAAATAATCCCTAAATAATTTTTTAACTAAAAATAATATAAACTAATATTAAACTAACTAAATATATTAAGAAAGAATAAGAAACTAATTCTAGTAGCCTTATTACTAATCTACTAAGAATAATTAAGGGCAAGAGCAATAAATATTATAATAAGAAAAGAAATACTATATATACTAGAAGCTAGGGTGCTAATTAATTAAATATACTAAATAAAAAAAATAAAAGGTATATAATAAGTTTAAGAAAAGCTATTTTAGTAATAAGGTATATAATATATTCCTAACCTAAATTAAGGGAATATAAATTAATAAAGAAGAAGATATTAATAATAACTATAAATAATTATCCTAAGAGTATAATAATAATAATAAGAAAAAATAATATTATAAAGGGAGTAATAATAATATTTATTATATCTTCTTTATAGGTATACCTAAAGTAGTTAATATATTATATATTATAATATTACTTACTAATTAGGCTATAGCTTATTACTTTACAAAGAGTAATCTATTCTAAGAAGAGATAATAAACCCCTAAGAAATAATCTTATAATTTACTCTTAAAGGATATTATTTAATAATTATATTCTAAGGAATTATCCTTAATATAAGTACTATAAATTTCTCTATTAAAGGCTATAAGTAATTTATTACCCTATAATATATAATAACTTCCCTAATTAAGTTAAATACTAAGATTATAGGAGAAGCTTCTATTATATTTAATAGAGAAATACCTATTATATTACTTAGAATAGTAAATATACTAATATTATTTAGTATTATATGTTTTTATATTATACCTATTAATACCTTTTTCTTATTTTCCCTTTAAAATATAAATTAATTTAATCTCTTTTTTAATAATCTTAGAAATTATCTTAAATAAGAAAATACTAGAGTACTTATTATTTATAAATAGGGATACTTATAAATACTATTAGAAGTCGAGAAATTATTTATATAAAGTAATTTTACTAATAGTAAGCTATAAAAACTATATTACTAATTTAGCTATCTATAAATTAATAGACTATATATATTATTAATATCTTATTATATTTTTATTATATTATAATCCTATAATAATTTATAAATTTTAATAAAACCTCTTTTTCTTTATTAATTCCTTTTTTTTATATTTATTTTATTCTAAATTTAATTATCTATATTAAATTATTAAACTACTTATTATTATTATTTATATTCTCTATAAATCTCTTTTAAGAGTTATTTAAGCTAATTCTTTTTTTTATAAATAATTAATAATTTAATATTAGCTTTAGTATATCTTATTATTAAATAATAAATTTAATATTATTATTATTAAGGCCTTTTCTTTTAAGTAGCTTATATTCCTAAAAAATAAGCTTAATCTTATTCTTAGGATATATAATATTTTAATATTATAAAGGGTAGATTTCCTTATTAAGATAGTATTTATTTATTATAGTAAATTAAATATTAATAGCCTAGATCTTTTAATATATATATTTATATATAAAATTATATTTAGGAGGAGTATTACCTTTATAGATAAGGTAATATTAGAATATAGATATTTTAATTAATATTATTTATAGGTATATTTATAGGTATATTTATAAATATATTAAAATATACTAATTCTAGCTATTAGTTATTTTTTTATTATATTTTATTTCTATTAGAAAAAGCTTTATAGTTTTTATTTTATATTGCCTTTAGGCTTTTAAGGTAATTATAGGTATAAGGGTAATTATATTATAGGATTTAAAAGTCTAAAGGTTTAATATACTCCTTAGTATTAGTATCTTATTAAGCTATTCCTCTTCTTAGGGGGATATAAATTACTTTTATACCTTGATATATTATTAATATAAGCTGGATACCTTTTTAAGAGAAAAGTAATTAAGAAACTTAATAAAATATATAAATAATACTAATTTTATATAGGATAATTAATAAGATTTAAATTTATATTCTATAATAACTATTACTTTAATTATTATATTATTATTAATATTATATACCTAGAGAGTAAGCTTATTTTATATATTATTAATTTAGTAATAATATTTAACTTTGCCTAATTTCTCCCTAATATCTTAATAAAGGTAATATAAAGAGTACTTAAATTATATTAAATTAATATATATTAAGAACTACTAGATTAAATTATTATAGATATTAGAAAGAATTTTATATTAAGTAAGTTTTACTAAAAAGTATAAGTAATAAGAATTTCTATTAATATAGTATTTATTAAAATATATAATTCTATTAGCAAAATTAAATAATATTATAAATCCCTTTAATATACTTATAAGATTATTTACTTTAAAGAACCTTTAATAAAACTAAAGAAAGTACTATAAGTAATAATTAAGATAATTAATAATATTATTAAACTAAATAGTCTAATCCTAACCTTACTTATATTTAGATCCTATCTATAGATAATAAAGGAATTAGTATTATTACTAGGAATTATCTAATATACTAAAGTTATCTATAAAGCAATAAATAAAATATATTAAATTTACAATAAGTATTAAGTTAAAAAAGTACTTATAATATATAATAGACCTAATATAATAGCTATCTTAAACCTATTTCTATAATTATAGGTCTAAGTATAATAAGAGAAAGGTAGATAAATAGAATTATATACTTATATTATTATTAATAATAAAACCTATATAATTAAGGGAAAATAAGGGCTTATAATCTTCTAAGTAATAGTTATTAAATTATTCTATAAAAATCCTAAAATAGAATTAATATTATTAGAATAAAAGTTAATCCTATAACTAAAGAAAGTAATAACTTTAAAAGAAGAGCCTAATAATAAGTCTAATATATCCCTATTAATATAAAGGCAAAGTAAAGGCTAATCTCAGAAGAATCTAATAAAATAATAAATATTTTACTAATCCTAAGATATAGAAGAGAATATATATATAAGAATCTTATTAAGCCTAAACTAGCCCCTCTAATATAAAAGAAAGGTAGAAGCTAATTTTATAAGAACCTAAAAATACCTTTAATAATAAACCTAATATTTTAGTTTAAATATAAGGTTAATTATAATAAGATATTTATTTTTAATAAAAAATAATTAATTTTAAATTCTTCTTATAATTCTAAGAAAAAGGAATTATTATAAACTCTAGAAGATTATTTAAGATATTAATAAGTAAAGAGATTAAAAGCTTAATTTATTAAAATATATTTAAGTTTATTTTTTATAATAAAGATATATATAAAGGTATAAGAATCTTTAAATTATATATTATTAATAAAATTAAAGGTAAAATAATTAATACCCTATATAAGAAATTATAATTTATTATCTAAGGATATACTAATAAAGGAAAAGAGGTAATTTTAATATAATTAATAATTATCTAAAGATATAGCTAATAACTTATTTTAGTATTTATACTATTCCTAATTAACTAAGGCATTTTCCTATAATTATATAATATTACCTAAGTATATATTTAGTTATAAATAAAGCTAAATAGAATTATCCTAGCTTATCTATTAGATAGTATTTGCTATAAATACTCTTTTAATATTATTATAAAGGTAATTATACTATTATATAGAATACTAGAGGTAGGGATATATTAATAGGTAATATATAATAAATATTATAGAGAAAAGCTCTAAATAAATATATTAATATTTAATTTATATTTATTAATATTATTAAAAGAAAATATAGTATTTAGTATTATTAGAATATAGATTAATAATACTATTAGTACCTTAGATAAAGTATTTTTATAGATAAAAGAGAAATAACTTTTTAAAGCTTTCTTTAAAGCTAAGCTAAAAAAGAAGCTAATAATAAATTACTTACTTACTTTTAATAGTATAATTATAATATTAATAAAGAATAATAGTATTACTATCTATTAAAAAGGTTAAAGTAAGAAAATTATAATTATTAATAGTAAAAATATAATTATAATAAAGTATTAATATATAGAATAATAGGTAAAAAGTGCTTATATTACTTTTATTTATTAACTAGAAGTATGCTATAATTTATTAGTAATAATATAATACTAGGAACCTAATATAAGCTATATTAAAGCCCTAAACTAATAATTTATATAGCAAAAGAATAATCTTAATTATAGATTAATATTTATTTTAATTAAGCTATTAATTATAAAGCTATTTATATTTATTAATAGAATATTTATAAATAATACTAATTTATTCTTATAATTTAGATTTATTATTATTTTAGCTAATAAATAACTTAATAATAAAATCTTTATAATAAATAGGAATATTATCTATTATAGCTTAATAAAATGCCAAAGAATTATATATAATATTCTAGCCTTAGAGATATATAATATGGTTATTAGAATAGATATTATATTTATAATAATAATTACTATTAACTAAATAACTAATTAACTTAAAAGTCCTAGAATTCTAATTATTATATATACTAATTTATAATTACTTTATAAATACCTTATAAAACTTAAAATAATAAAA
>PGGA01000015.1:847598-862205 GCA_004380915.1 Calonectria pseudonaviculata
AAAAATAGCTTATAATTAATATTATAGCCCTAAGGTAGTTATATAAATAGTAAAAACTATATAAAGTTAGATAGATTAATAAAGATAATAATATTACTAATATATCTACTAAGGTATTCCTAAACTAAGCACTTAAAAGGTTTATTAATAATAATAAAATAGCTATTTAAATAAAAAGCTAGATTATAAGAAATAATAATACTAATTAGAAAAGTAAAAATAAAAAGAAGGATAGGTTTAATAGTTATAATTATCTATAACTAAGCTTATTATCCCTTTAAAAGAGAAAAGCTCTAGTATTAGAATATTAAATTAATTAATAGAATAATAGTCTAGGAAGCTGGTTATATATACCTTGTTATATAATTATTAGGCCTTAATACTGCCTTAACCCTGCGATAGCTAGTAGAGTTAGATAAGAATAATAATAATTATTATGACTTAGCAGTTGCTATTACCTGTGACCTTGACTATATTATAATAACCCCTGGGACCTACCTATAATTATAATTAGGCTAATTTTATTTCCTAATTATAAAGAAATATAGCTTATTTTATAACTATTTATTTATTTTTTTTATTTTTTTAAAAAAAACCCTTTTTAATTACTTAACTTAACCTATAAGTAGAATATCTCTTTATATAGCATTTTTTTTTGCTAATTAAATTTTACAAGGAGCAATAGGAGCCTTTTATCACAATTATTCTAGTTATAATTATTTGCCTATAAATACCCTAGTAGGGAAAAATAACTAAATATAATTAACTCTTTTACCTATTCCCTGGGCCAGGGGCTGGTGCAAGGAATCGAACCCTGGTCTCTGTAAAAACATAGCACACTAACCACTGCACTATACTACCACTATTTATTTATATTTAGTTAAAATACAAGCAAGAGGCTTAACTAGGTAATTCTAGGAGTAGATATAATTAGTATTTAAATAATTATAATATTAGTCTTTTTTAACCCTAACTAATAGAATAATTAACTTTATATATTTTATAATCTTAATACCCTTTTAATATTAAAGATAATAAACTCTATTAGATCTATTCTAATATTTAAGATAGTTTTTTATACTAAAACTAATATATTTTAGCTTACTTTTAATATTATTAAAAATAATTAAATCTAAATTATATTTTAAATATTATATTCTTTATAATCTTTTATATTTATTTACTATAAAATATACTAATAATAAGCTTTATACTAAATACCCTTCTAATCTAATTAAATACTTTAAATAAATCCTCTTTTAATATAGGCTATTTATATTATTTAAGATTAAAATTATTAATTTTATATTATTTTAAAAGATAAAAATTATTAATTTTAAGCTTTAATTACTTTAAAATAATAATATTAATATTAATAATAAAGATTTTATTTAAAAGAAATATATAAAGATTAATAAGATAATAAATAAGTATATTTTAGGTAAATTTAAGGATATAAAGCTAGAAAAAAAGAGGTTCTTAGAAGATATTAATAATAGCTAGTATAATTAGTAGTTAGAAAGGACTATAGATATTATAAGATTTATTAAGAACTATAATAATAGAAGTAAGGCTAAAAAGAATATAGAGGTTATTATTAAAAAGTTATAGAAAATTGGTAGTTTAGGCTAGATTTTAAATATCTAGGAAATTAAAAGTATATTTATTTATAATTAATAAATCTAATTTATAATTAATAATAATTATTTATTATAAAATAATTATTTCTATTTTAAATCCTTTTAATATATATTATAATTTATTTAATATAATTATAAGCTCTTTTTAATTATTTAATTTTATTTCTTTTTAAAATAAATTATAATTTATAATAATTTTCTTTTACTTTTAAATCTTTTTTAAGAAAAAAAGTTAATAAAATATAAAAAACTAATATTAAGATAATTACTACTTAATATTAATAATAATATTTATTAACTTAAAAGCTATAATTCTACTTTTATTTTATTACTCTTTATATCCCTTTCTTTAGTAAGTTCTAGAATAAAGTTTTACCTTAAGCAAGGTTCTTACCGCTACTTTCCTTCCTTAGTTAGCCTGGGCAAAGCCCGAGCTCTTTACACTATTGCATTTAAAGTAACATACTTTGAATTCTCAAAAAAAAGGCAAGTTAAAATATCTCTTATGGAACCATCTAGTCTATCATTCCTCTCGGCACCAATGTGCCGATATGCTCTGATACAAAGAATAAAGTCATATCACCCTCATATCCTCGCCCCCCCCACTGAGAATCAGCCAAGAAATCGTTTGCGAGTTCCCCAAGCTGGCGAATAAAATGAGGAGCAGATTCGTATCTGCCCCAGTAGCGGTCACAATCCACCTCAATGTACTCATCATGGCAGTCGTAAAAAGTCATTGCCCGAGCCGCTGTGTCGTATTCCTGGGTGTCATAATGGCCTCGGTCAATCAGCCAGATAAAGCATTCCACTTCATTACAAACGACGGCTTGCAATGTTTGAAATAAGAAACTCCGCTGTGTCTTTTCGGCATAAAATTCCACGCAGTGCTCGGGCCAATCATGATTCCAGCTTGAATCGAAGTCAAATACAAGGTTCTTTATGGGACCGCTGCCGCTTTCACCAGCCGAAAAGGTTACCTCTCTGAAAATGGATTTCCAAAGACCAAACATGTTACGAGTCCAGTATGAAATCATTTCCATGCTCGGTTTAAACGCATCTTGGTATGGTCGCACGACGAAATGCCAGTCGTCTCCGTCATCTTGTTGAAGCGACGGAGCGTGAACAATGACTGGAAGCTCTCGGTGTTTTTCCCATGATTGCCACTTGGGAGGTATATTAGTGTGAAACGGCCAGTAATAGTCACGTATCAAGCCATTTAGCTTGCGACTCCAATATTTCATGTTCAAAGACCCCCTGATAACATTGCGAGATTCCCAGCATGCGGTCCATAGCCCGGCATCCCACAAGTAAGCAGATACATTAGTCATGCCATTAATATCATATTTCGGTATCGCCGCGATCCAACAGCAGTTGCGGTCAACATAACTCGGAGATGGGAGGATAGCATGTACGTTTGGATCATCATAGTCGAGGTCATAATAGTCGACAATGCAAATGCTCTGTATGCCAGCTCGACGGCGGCTCGTTGGTCGCACCGCAGCCTCCCATATTAGAAGTCTGATTTCAACTGGGAGGCGCGGGAAAGGGTGAAATTCCGTGCAGCTCATACTTGGAAGCTGAATGCTGAATGCAATCAAATGTTGAAAATAAGACGACAAACGCGATGGATAAAGAGGTTTGTTACTTTCGGGGGAGAAAGAAGGAGAGATCTTGCGTAAAGGTTCTTGGCTCCATGGATCCTTTTTAAGCATTAGAGATTTAAAGCAATACCGACTCAAAACGTTTGAATTTTCTAGCGGCTTCAAATCACCATTATGGTGTTAACTCTGGTCACCCTGGTAGTTGACTTTGCCCAATTGTTGAACCCTCCGGACAATCTACAAACTTATCCATTGAAATAACTAACCAACAATGGATGCGTTCCCATAAGAGAGTGGATCCTCTATGGGATTGTTGATAGCTCAGCCCAGTCCAGACGCAAACGTGTGTTTTATGCGTGACTTTTACTCGACGCTCGAAAAGGTTCTTTCTCGTGCGCGTATGGTGCTGACATATTAGACTGGTGAAGCAATCCAGCCATTAGGGTCAAGTTTACACCAACCAACAGTCACAGACCAGGTCATCCACAAACTAGTCCAGTTACCCGCAACAGCGCGGCATTTTCAACTCGTCATTGACTACGGTTTACTATTGAGATTGTTGGGGCCGTAGCAAATTTAAAAATTAAAAGGGGACGTAACGGAATCGTTTTAACATCATATCATATCAATGTCTGTGTTCGTGGTGAGACCTACCACTCGTTTCTATACGCCACGTAAATACTTTCGGTGGCGTGACCTTTCTGGACAATGTGCCTGCTATTTTAGGTATTCTGGTTGACCCCTGCGGATATCAGGTGAAGAAACCTTGACGGGCTCTCGAGGATATTGCCGACGGGGGCGCTCGCATGCTGGAAAAGCAGTGTTTTTTAATAACAATTGATGCATGCCTTGGAGCAGTTGCCCTGTAAGAATTTCAAGCCAAAAAAGCCAGCTTGCGCTACCACCGTTGCTTCAATCGTCCCTTTGGACAATGGCTTTGTATTCGATGTTTCGTTCTCGAAGGCATAATCCAGGGGGAAATCCCTCGGAGCCTCGAAAACCCGGTCTTCGGAGCGCACATGTTGCCTCCCAGGGGATTATTAATGCGTAATCATCTGCACTCTCATTGGTAAATGCTGCATGAGACTTGTGTCAAATCTCGGATGTCCCGTTGGCCGCCGGTGCGCTGCCGTCATTTGAACCAATCTCCGAGGCCGACGCACGAGCCCTTGCCCTGTTCTCGGCGATCGCGCCCACCAGGGAACCACAATTTTGGCCGAGATCAAAACGGGTTCATCGTCCGTCGACGTCTGGGGCATGTTCCTATCCGGGCACCGATAATAGTCGACAAGTTATAGACTGATGCCAGGGTCTTCAATTCGATAAGTAGAACCAACTGAAGGACCGAGTTGCTTCAATTTCCTGGGTTCCGTCTTACTTCAATTTTGTGCCTCTGAACTCTTTATTTAGCTAACCATGTTGTTGTTCAGCATCGCCCTCGTCTTCTCAGCTGCCATGGCTGCAAACGCCAGCAACCCTTGGCAGGCCCCTGCCTCATCGGATCGTAAGTGGTCCCAATCTTCAACAAAAGCTCGTGCCCGCTGACTGGCGTGGACATAGGAAGAAGTCCTTGCCCCATGGTGAACAGCCTGGCGAACCATGGATACCTTCCCCGCGACGGACTGAACATCTCCCTCGATGATTTGATCACCGCCTTTACCGATGCTGTCAACCTGCACCCGGCGGCTACCACCTTGGTCGGCCAGAAGGCTTTGACTACTGGAGACAATGTCACTTTTAATTTGGATGATATAAGCAAGCACGGCAGTAAGGTTCCGCCAATACATGACGGCATGCGTACTGAAAATGCTAATTGTGTCAGTCATCGAGCATGATGGCAGTCTAAGCCGTTCCGATATATACTTTGGCGATAACCACAGCTTTAATGAGACCATCTGGAACACCGTGGCCTCGCATTTTACCAACGAGACCATCTCCATAGAGACCGCCGCCACCGCCCGAAAAGAACGCCTTGCAGCTGCGGCTGCTGCCAATCCAGAATTTTCCATGGATGCTTCTGCTGCTCAATTTAGCTTCATCGAGACAGCTCTCTATATGTCTGTGTTTGGAAATGTTGAGGATGGCAATGCCGTTACCGAGTGGGTCAAGGTACTATTTGGTGAGTGAATGAATGCTTACTGGTGTCTGATTTGCGAAGCGCACTAACGTGATTGCACCAGAACAAGAGCGGTTGCCTTTTCAAGAAGGATTCACTAGGTCTGATGAGATCATCACGGCAACCGGAATATTGGCTTTAGTCAACAAAATAGTGGCCGCTTCCTCGTAGGCCATGCAGCAATTCAAACCCAACAGTTTACCCTTATATAATTAATTCATCATTCGCGGTTGATTAACACACGTAATATCTCGAACAGTTTTCGTTATATAATGTTATTTATACGCCCAACTACTTGCTCCAAGCAGTATCCACCTATTTGCCAGCATATGCAAAATATCTAGGCTTATTTAATCCAGCATACACCCTACAGCAACTAGCATCCCAAATTGTGGCTAATTATAGGTAGCAGTAAAGTTGATTGTTCTGTTGGTCAGGGCGAAAAGAGACCAACACCATAGTTGTTTAAACACTAATTGTATCCGCTCCCAGAATTGCCTGGTCGAGCCTCCTGCTTGTATTTTAACCAAACATAAATAGCTTTTTAAATATTAATTTGTTTTTTTATAAAACAACTTAATTTAAGTTTTTGTATGTTAAATCAAGTGAGGTAACTTTTTTAGCAACCCTATATAACACTATGCATTGCGAGGCATCATTGACACGGCGTTAGTTTGAGTTGGGTAACTATCAAAACAACTATCAGAATGGCCCGTTGCTAGATCTTTGGCCCAAAGTTAAGCTTGCATACAGCTTCAATGACTACGCACATCTTGAAGGCGGCTATTATCGTCATCCCCCAATGCTGTAGGTTCTAATGCCGACCAAAGAAATACGACAGACTAATGCATATTCTTATCTATCTACGGAATCCTCCCTCAACTCCTCTCCCGAATAGCCATTTACCGCTGATCCATTCAATACCTCATACTTGTATACTCCTGGACCATTGATGACAGCCACATTAACCATCTTCGGTAACACAACAATTTCCCTCGAAACAACAGGCACGGATAACGAGACGTCAATCTACATGCGCAAGTGCCGAGATGCGCGCATTCCTTTCTATAAACTCGATTGGCGATTTGTTGAAAGATTGGCTCAGTATATAGTCGGTGCGGACACCGAACATGATGAAGACATTCTCTCGAAGTTCCTCACTACTTTTATGATGACCATGAGCGGTCCACACCTCTCCAAGCAAACCCTTGATATTGTCATATTCTTTGCGAATGAGGCTCTGTTTGACGAGTACGACAAATATACGGAGATGGGCCTCACGAGATTTACTCGTCCCCAGGGCACAGAATCTTGAAACCTGAGAAATCGATATCTGGCTTGGCAATCATTTCTGCACTCATCGGAATACGAATATTGGGGTTAGCAATACTCATGGAGTTCCTATACTCGTGGCCGACGTGGACAGGTCAATGGGATGCAGAGGCCATGACATTGATTGGGATACAATTAAAGGAACAGCACCATAATCTTCTAGATTGGGACTCAGTTAGCGGCCTAGTAGGTACTCTTTACACGGAACAGTCGAACCAATCGAAGCTTGTTCGTCGGCCGAGTGACCGCAGTGCCAGATTACAACAACAACAAGATACAAAGACTGATATTGTGTTGGCATTGGGCGGGCAAGGGCTTGTTCCCAAGAAATTAGTTTAGTGACGCATGCCGATTCACAATTTATTTAAAGTCGCTCCAGCTAAAGCATACTGTTAAATGGTAGTTCATCGTGTATTATATCAATTTAAACGCAATAGAAGGTCAGTGGATTCATCTTATGAAATAACTAGCCAGTTGAGTGGGTTTTATGTGTCACAAAAAGGCCAACTCCCACAATACCCAATCCCAATATATGAATACTGGTAATCAACACACCGGTTCAATTTTCGACAAGAGCTCCACACAAATTTATTAATTCAACATTCCCCATGTGCTGCCATGAAATTCATTTCAACGATCTATCTCAGTTTTTTTATAGGGACCATTCCGTGGCGGTTGAGGCAAGTAAAACAGGCCGTCCAATCGGTCCCTTGACCACATGATGATACACTACCGCATACAATCGGTTCGATTCCAACCAGAAATTTCATTTAACCCTCATATATTCTGCATTCCTTCTCACAGCTGGTCGTCGTTACATTTCCCAGAGATTTCACCTCACGTCACAGTGTCCAAAAGCAAGAATAAGGTTTCGAATTCATGCCGTCCAAGGATTAACCACTGGAAAAATTTTGTTTGTCATCTTGTGTAAAAGTTAGCTTAGCCTTATCCGGCGTATTAAATATGGTTTAGCTGATCTGGCATGATGTGACTCTCGGGAAATTTTGCTCCAACATTTACCCAGCTCTATCCAGCCTTACAGCTCAGTTAGTGATTCATTCCGCGTCACCCCGCTTCGGGGATTCAGTCCCCAAGCCTTCACTACAACCTCGCGCTGTCATCAGACAAGCCAAGTCGATATGATCAGCTCCTCTTCATATCTAGTATGTTATCATTCATGCATGTATTGCTATGACGCCCCTGGTTTAGGAAACCCCTCTGACTACTTGTTACCCAGGCTGTAGAATGGACTCTTTTTACCATATCCCTCACCGTTGTGGTTGCTAGAATTGCGGTTCTTATTTGGATGAGAAAGTCATCTCTTTGGGCATCGGAAGTCTTCCTTGTTATGGGATTACTCTGCCAGCTGTCTCTCGCTGTCGAAGACGTTTGGGTCTTTTGCCTTGGTGCTGGGGCAGAAGAGCAATATGACGGCAAGTTCTTTGTCAGAGTGAGTCATGTGTGTCAATATTCAAATGGCCATGATGGGCTAAAATTTGTATCAGGCATATTTTATATTTGGATTTGTTTTTGATCTGGGCTTCTTCTTCCCCAGATTTAGTCTACTAATGTTCTACTACGAGCTATTCCCCATATCTGAAGTCAAATTGCGGCTCGGTCTATTTGCCGTGGTCGCATATAGTGTATGTGCATTATTAGCAACAGTACTGGTCGATGTATTCTGGTGCGGTGTTGATATCCGCAAAAATTGGCAAGTTTGGTTAAACGCATGGTTTTTTATGATGTATGATTTCAGCTAATTTCTAAAATAGGGCGGAGAGAGACAATTGTTTAATTGGTGACGACCCAAGGCAATGGACTATTAATTGGACCATGGCCATTATCTCAGAGGTATTTGGTAAGGGATTTTTGCACACATTTCATACCTAACGCCGTCAAATAATGAATGACCTAATTTATGGTAGTTTTTGTACTTCCGTTTGGGATGCTCCTGACTTTGAAAACCTTGCCAAGGAAGGACAAAATGGGCCTGATTTGTCTCTTTCTTCTAGGCGCCATATCATTGCTTGCTAGCACGGCACGGTACACTCTCTCACGATTGTCTACAACAAGCTATACAACATGCAAGTATTTCTCCAATCCTCTGACTCTGAATATTTAGCACTAATAATTGGGTGAATTCAGTTCTACTTGCCGATGCAGAAATGACAATAGAGATTATCATCGTATCAGTGCTACCGATGCGACCCCTCCTGCGCGTCGCGTCTTCGAAATGGAGAGAGTATGGAGGGGGAGCAAGAAAGACATCCGAAACAAGCCAAACGCGTACAATCGTGTCAAACGCGAAAAGTGTTCAACTTGGCGACACTCAGTAAAAGCCATCAGGACATGTCGGCAACCAAGATGATTGGTGCAAGGACTGAGTGATTGATCGGGATATTGGCTCATCTCTTCGAAGTAGAGCCGGATTTTAGGTCCATAAGTATCATAGGCCACAACAGCGAGCACAAATAATAATGAATAATTGATCAACATAGAGAGCAGGTCTAGCAATGAGAGAAGCACCGTTACCTATGGACGCAAAAGTGACAATTCAACAGTGAGGAACAAGGGGAATGAGATACGCCGGGGTAACAAATTTGCACCATCCTTTCTTTTCCTAATCATACCTTGTCGCGATTACCTATGGCAAGCCACAGGGGCAATAGTGCATAATTTCAGCCGCACAATCTAGTTCAAGTACGCGTACCTTTGACATCACACAACAAACATGAAGCTCAAGGTCAGCGTGACATTTATTACCAGAAGCAAGAGTCACATCCCACCAATCAAATGCCACGCCCCCATCAGCCGTTCTCTACCAGCGTCTCGTGCGGTGAACTTTTACTGCCCCCCTTTTAGTTTGTGCCGAATCATACGAAGCCATTTAGTGTCAAGGTGGGGCATGTGTGCCGAGGGCAAGATCTTTTGTGAGTTTAGGTTTGAAACAATAAAAGTTGCTTTGAGCGTTAGCCAAGTATAATCTACGGTGCTAAAGATTGTAATACAGTGGAATGGACTAGAGTGTCATTGAGTGGTGGTTGATTGGAATATTGATTTTGTGCATCCAACCTCTCTTGGTGTCGTCTTTTTAGATCTACTTGGTCTGAACATTATATTATATGTGTAGACCTGTTCTACCTTTTCAGCTTGCATTCAAAATACACCACTAGTTCCCATTAGAAATGGCAAGCTCTAAAGGATTAATTGGTCATTGACAAAATTTTCTTTTTCGTTTCCAAGTTGATTTATGATACAAATGCGATAACTGTCTAGGGTAGCAGCTCTAGAACATTGTGCTGTGCTAGGTTCTCCCTGCCAGCTTATCAAATGATTAGCAAAAGTAAAACATGTGTTATCCATCCATCCATTGCATTGGAATTTTTATCCTTGATGTTTGGCAGGATTTCCATGTCTAGTGTTATTGGGTAGGATATGTGCACACGTACAAGCTTTATTGTGAAGTGCTAAATTGGTTAATATGTCGGAAGATTGTTACGCGTAGCTTGAATAGAGCATCATTTGCTTTTCATGACTTCCCATATAAAGTTGTTTTAGGCCTAATTTTTATGACAGCAGACACTAGACGAGCCGTGGAATGATTCTCCCGGCCTTCTTGTCTGTGCGCGCTGCCTTGTCGTATGTTAGCCTCAAACCTTGAACAGAGGATGACATTTACGATGCCAGTTGGCCCTCCTCGCGATCATGGACGATGACAAGTCAGAAAGGGTGTGCGGGTTTTGGCCTATGCAGGGACTGGACGAAGTGGAACAACCGCGGTCCACCATCTGCGCAGACAATAACGATTAATCGGCGATGGCACTCATCTCGGCTCGACAGCTTTGCGGCTGCATTGCTGCGTAATATTGAGGCGGGTATATACCACTCAACTGGGAGAAACCTGAATTGAGACACAACCATAGTTGTAGTGTGGATTGCCCATGAAAGCAACCCAGTTTCTGGATTTAGACCCCAAAATGAACATATGGCACCCAAAGGAGTGGCAAATCTTTCTCCAAGTCCAAAACTACATTTCGCTCCCCAACCGAACTCTCATTTCGTTCATCATCTATCACGGGATTTGATCCTCGACATGTACTCTCTAGAACCCATTCATCACGCAGTTTTCGGATTGCATGATGAAGCCCTTCGCTAACAGAAGCATCCCCCGTCCCGTTCTCTTTCATCCACTCATATGTAATGGAGGCTACTTCCACACATGACTGGTCGTTAACCTCCCACAGAGTTCCAATTACATGGCGAAAGCCAGCTATCTGGTATGCACTAATGAGATGAAGCGCCTCATCAATTAGTACGTCATGTTTGATTTGTCCGGTCCCACATGCTGAGAGATAAGCAAGAAATGGATTGCGCTTGTGAAGATTCATCTCCAACAAGCTGGCTACAGTGAGGCGCTCGCCACTGCCGCCTAAAAGCAAAGAGCTCTTTGACGGATCCAGTGGGTTGGTAGACCCGTGGCCGGCAAAGTGGAAAATATCGCAATCCTTCAAATCTTGGAGAATGTGTTCAAGGGAGGGGATAGGAGATGCGACTTGGAGTTGCATGGTGTTGCAAATGCACCTTAGCCGTTCGATCTCCCGCGGCACAAACGGAAGGTTATTTTGCCCGGGAGTCCTTTCCATGCCTACTAGAAGGGCTTTACCTATTCCACCACTAAGCCCCCCTTCGTAGCGTCTCTGGTGACTTTGAAACAATGTTCGGATGGACGAGCTGTAGGAAGAAATTACCCTGTCCAGGACTGTATTGAAAGTGCCAAGATCATGGCGTCCTGCTGCGTGGAGGGGGAACTTGGAGAGAGGCCCGATGGCGATCCACCACAAATGCGGCCAATTGTCATTGGGCGTCTCTATGAATCCAAGAGTATCAAGAACAGGTTCTGCAATCGCGTCCCATAGCCAGCCCATTATATCCGAAGTAGATTTCGAATTTTGCAACATGCCTACACGAGATCTAATAGCACCTTTAGACAGCCGAGTGAGCTCTAATGCCCGGAGCTTGGTCCTTTCAATGATCAACGCATGACAGCCGTAGTTGCTAGCATTGACAACTACTATGGGTCCCGAGCTGGCGCAGGATTTTAATTCATCTTCAGAGGGTCCCATCAGAAATCGACCAAATGCGGGAAGTTGCCGAATTGCTTGAATCATCCGATCCAGGTTTTGTCCAGCCTCATGGCGTTGACTGACCTGGTCAGCAGACACACTCGGGGTATCTAGTTGGTCCCGATATTTGCAATAGTCGTCCGCTAATTGAGGATATTCCTGTTGAAGATCGGATACATCTGTACGTAAATCGCTCAGAGATCCTGTAACAACACCACGGCCGAGCTCAAGAAGGCGGATAGCCTCGTATGGGGTATTCCCCGTTTTCAATGCAAGTGTTGCCGCGTCAGAAGCCATGTCCACAACCTCAGCTAGCAGGTATTGCTTGTCCGAATTATCAAGAAAACGTGGGGTGAGCCTGGGGATCAGTGACATGGTTTCCAAGGCGGCTTCAGACGACAGAGACCAATTTTTGCGCTCAGCATGAATGGCGCTCAATCTTTTGCCAGCGCGAATACGAATGGGAATGGGCGATGCATCATTTCCAAGTGCTTCCCTCAGCCGCTGAATAGCTGCGGCCTCACCCTCCTCGCCGCCTATTTCCAATTCCTTCCATAGGGTCGCCAGGGAGAGAGCGTAAAGGCGAGATGACAGCGCCGGATGATTGACTGGAGTATTATCGACAGACTCTTGGAGATATTGACAAGCAGCTTGTATATCCCCGACGGTGCTGATTTCAGTACTGTATCGTGCGTTGTGTGCATGACCAAGGGCATCAAGTATGTTTGCCCGGCCTGGATGACCAATTGGCATTTCATCAAGCGCCCTTTGATGATATCCGATAGCTATATTCAGAAATCCTCTCCCTTTGTGCTCTTGATATTCGGTCTGATTCACTCTACCGAGAGAATCAAGTATCCATGCTCGGGTTAACGGATCTCGTGCTTCATTGAGGGCGTCCTGAAAGCAACTGTGAGCTCTCACCAGCTCTGCTCTTACTCCTGTTCGTATATACCTTTGATGGAGCGCATTTCCAAGGGAATTGAGTCTAGTTGCGCAGAATGGATGGCCATCTGGTGTCCTGGACATGGTTGTTTGGAATTGCTGCAAGGCTGTCTCCAAATCCGCCATTGCATTTGTATGAAAGTATCGATCGAGGTGCGCTTTTCCAAGGGAATAGAGTCGGCCCTCCCACTCATGGTGGCTATCCGGTGTAGCATCAAATGCCCTTTGAAGATACTGAATGGCTGTCTCCAAATCCAATAGCATTCCAGAATTCATAAACCTGCTGAGGTATGCTGACCCAAGAGAGTGTAGCCTGTATGCCTTGTCTGGATGATCATTTGGTGTGGCTTCATTTGCTTCTTTGGACCATTGGACGCCAGCTTCTAGGTCTGCTGGATCTCCTGTCTCAAAGTATCTGCTCAGAAAGCCCACCCCCAGAGACTGTAGTCGATCTGTCCTATCTGGATGATCAACTGGTGTTAAATTGACTGTCTCTTCAAAGCATCGGATCAAAGCTTCCACATCAGCTTTTTCTCTCTTTTCCCGGTACCTATTTTGATGGCTTACTCCGAGGGAATGCAGTCGACCCGGTCGGTCTGGATGGCCTTTTGGCGTTTTGTCAAGTGCATCCTGAGCCTGGCGAATGGCTGCTTCCAGGTCCTCATTTTCTAAATCACGCAACTCTGAGACAGTTGTCACGGATCCGATCCCTGCCTTTAGCAGACTTGAAAACTCTTTCCAAGGGTTCTCCAGAGTTGATGGGGCGTAATCATTGCTGGACATGTTGCCAATTGATTTCGTTGCTCATAGAGTCATAGGTAGCTAGCTATTGAGGGCAAGAAGCAAAAGATGTTCGTATAATTAGTACGTGGGGTTGTTTATAAATTTGAAGAACTGGTTCCCACATCTATGAGGAAACTTTCGGCATTTTTCTCTCTTGTATTGGAGTTTAGTCGCTAAAGATCTCATTGGCTGGAAACGGATCTTATCAAAATTTACCCCGCGCGATACCATAACGGTCTAGTCAAAGCCCATACGAAAAACCCCGGTCGTATTGGTGAAGGAATAAGCCATTGAGGTTCGTTTCTTAATTATAACATAACAGGATTTTATTATTGTTGCTTCCATCATTGTATTCACAGTCAGATCGAGCATCCGGCGCTCATAATCGGTGAATCAACGAAATATGCCGTCATAAACACGGTCGCCGTTTCGCTCGACCGAGTCAAATATTGGAAACAGAGGACCGGCTCGTCTTGCTGTCTGGTAAAACCTCGGGCTCGCAGAATTCCTTAGCAAAGGGCCACCGTTAGCTACCACCATTCTCATCCTCCAAACGGCGCTCAGCCAGGTCGAGGCGCAGATCGCACCATGGCCAGTTGGCTTCGCTGACTGCCAAGACTCAGCCGCACAGTCTGAAACTCGACCCACCGACTATTTCTCCGTTGCGGGCCATTTAGCGAGGCACGGATGCACAAGCTCCAAGGGAATCAAGGTACACCCGCCTGAGTCCTACAGAGCCGTAATACGAAGGGCTTGTGATAGGCTCGTCCTCGGGAGAGAATCCGTCCCTCATTAGACCTGGCTGCGGCGTATGCACGGAACCTCATGGGATGCAAAAGGAATGCTACATTCGGCACAGCCGATATGATACGGAAATTAAGGCATTTACAGGGGTACGGCCATTGTTGCTTGTCCATGTTGTTAATCATCATCTACCCACCGCGGGGCATTAGAGATTGATGGGGAGGCTGTGCAGCTTTAATTCTTGTTTATGACTTTGGCATTTGTTTCCTTTCTTTTACATGTCTTGATTCTGCTCCTGTGCGCTGGGAACGCGTCATGGCCAC
>PGGA01000015.1:862215-896199 GCA_004380915.1 Calonectria pseudonaviculata
CCGAGGGATCGACAAGAGGAGTATAGCACCCTCGAGGTGAATGCCACATACCTCGAAACCCAACCACAACCACCGCCCGAGGTGAACCGTACTGCAACAGCTCATCTCGACATCCCCGAGGCGGCATACAAGGATACAGATGGTGGATCAACAACCGGGTATCTAGCGTCGAGCATCGGAGGCGAGAAGACAATCGCAGCTTCACCGACCGTATGCGGCATCAGCCGCAAGGCCTTTTTCGCCTCGATAATTATCGCCGTCGTGACAATTATCGCACTCGGAGTTGGCCTCGGTGTCGGATTGACACGGGGCACAGGTGCATCCGATGACACTAATTCGAGCACCAAAGTCCAGAACTCAAATGTTGGCCTTTACAGTAACACCAAAATCGCAGCGGCAAATTTTACAGACGAATTTGGACACGACAATGTTGTACTCGTCTATCAACTTCAAAACCGCGCCATTTACATGTCCGCTTATAATTCTTCAAAAGCCAAATGGATAGTGTCGCCCGTGGTGGATGGTACCAATGGCATCAAGCTGGATCAAGTCCGAGAAGGCACGTCGCTGGGGCTGCATATATACTACAAGAACGAAACAGTAAGTGGCGCACATACCATTGTCTCGGAAATAGTTCAACCCAGCCAACACGTATCTAGCATCGCTATACCTCCTTGCATTGGCAAACACCGAATAATGGACTCAAAAAGCTCTTCAGAAGCACCATATCGACAAACACAAAATCTAGCCCGAAGGATTGGGATTTTCCCTTTGAGTACGACCTTTTCACTGATGCAATGGGTGGTACATCACTTTCTGCATACGGACGACAATGCTTCAACTGCATCGACTCTGGTTATTTCTTCTTCCAGGCCCAAAACCAAACCATCCAGGCCGAGTATTTACGAGGCTCGGGCGATAAACACTGGGAGCGCATAGACTTTTCACGCGCAGAAGGTCCTTCCAATGGTACATCCATAGCGATTGCAAGCGTTGCAGCCGTCAATGGCACAAGGGGACTAAGCGTATTCTACCGAGCGGAATCTGGAGTCCTAACGCAAATCATACATCACGGCAGACACCGCTTTAGCAGCTCTCCCCTGTCACGAGGGTTAGGCGCCAGATCTGCCATTGCCGCTTTCGCTGTTGGATTCAATGAGACGAATAGTGACAACCCAGATCCTTTGGTGATGCAGGTTTTGACTACAGATCCCGACTCGGATGATGACAGTGTGTATCTCATGTACTTCAAAGACGATGAGTGGACAACTGGAGGCAACGTGACGGATCTTGCTAGCTGCTCTTCTCATGCAACAATGACTGCCACCTACGACCGCAGGGTGTACTGTGTGGTGAATGGTGAAAACAGTCGCAATCTTCATATTAACGAATGGGTATGGAGGGGAAATCCCAGAGGCGACACGTCAGGGTTCACACGTTATGAGAATATTGGCACGGTGGACACTAAAATACAGTAGCATGACTCAAAACTTTTATGGCTCAAGAAGGGAGGTAACAGTACTCTAATAATGGTCACGAAGCCTTGTATAGTATTATTCTACCATACGATTATTAAACAAAATAATAAAATCTTTAAATCATTACACAATAGCAAGAACCCGCTTTTCCTCATAATATCTTCGCCGTGCACGCCAGTGCCAAGTTCCGGGTACTGTCCACTCCCACCTTACTCGTCTGCACTTGAATAGACCTAAACGTTGAAAATTCGGAGAACTGGGAGAATCTCTCCGCAGGACCATATACCAATCGTATTGCCCAGCCCTGGCAAGCTTAAGGCACACTACCCTTCCTTCGTGGAGATCGAACCATCTGAAGTCGCTATGAAATGTCCCGTCGCTACTCCCATCCTCAAAACGTATCCTATCCGAATCATATAGGCTCGCATTTGATACCAAACCAGACAATGTCAACATTGCCGAGGATATTCGCCCGGTAAGATCTACACCAAAAGGTATACATTTAACATCTACTACTTGAGCATAAATCTCCGAGATGCTGCTTTCTGATTGTAGTCCCAGGCGATATGATACCTGATTCAATGAAGCAGCCCAAGACCAGCTTGGTGCATGTTGCCGCTTCCGCTTGGCAGAAGCTCTGGTGGCCTCTCCCATCGATTCACATTTCCAAAGCAGACCCTCGACCAAATGGCGGCGCCACAGGCCGGCCACATATTGGTCTCCAAGTAGTCCGGATATTCGAGTGGCGAGACCTGACAAGGCGGGGAAAACGTCACTATCATAAGTGAGATTTCCCATGACCTCGGAATATCTCTCCACAATGTTATACCATCGACGTCGAAGCTCCATTGGAGTCAGGTCGACCTTTGTCATTGATTGATGGCTTATTAAATTCCGAAACATCGTGTCATGTTTATTTCTGTCCTTTGTCCAAGAGCAGTCGCATAGTATGCAAGATTTGCACTCCCACAGGATGCCGTCCTTCCAACAATGGAGCAATCGGGGAGATATCAACCATTCTTGGAAAACCCAAGCACGAGTTAGAAGCGGCCACTCACCAGCAGAAACATCTAGTCTCTCCGGGTTCCAATGCTTAGCGTTGCAGAGACTCCACATTTCGTCTGTACACATGAAAATACAATGAGAGACCCCATGACCAATATCAGCTGGGGAGATAGACTGTACACGATCCTCGGGCATGTCCGCTCCTCTCGTGGCGAATAGACCATCGCTATGCCCGTTTGCCTTTGTGGCCGCAATTGTGAGAAATGAATTCTCAAAGATGCTTGCCATTTTGGAAGACTGCCGTTGCCACTCTTCATCAGAATCTTGAACGATGCACAGTGAGTCGATCCATATATAGCGGATCGAGAGCCCGCGGCATAGTGTGATTGCGTCCTGGAATGTGTTTGGAAGCATATGAATCGGAATGCAGTCTTCAAACGATTTCTTGTTTCGATTGAGTGTCCTCAACGGCTGAACAGAGCCCCATCGATGGCTCAAGCATGCATAGTACCCCCATTGGTTCGACGTGTCCAGTAATTTGATGGGCGACTGTGGTGAATCACCCAGGTCCAACACGCGGTCTGGAAGAAGTCTCGGTTCTTTTCTGCTGCAATTATCATGTTTCGAAGTGCAGTCCGACATCCATGACATAACCTGATGCAGACCTGCCACCGACCTGGGATTGCCGGAACTTGCTCTAGGGGGGCAAAGCAGTGGTAAGCTCTGTTCTCCTTCCAAGCTGTAAAAGAATATACTGGGACTTTGAATCCTCCAACGTGGCGTTTTGAAGACTGGCTCTGGCATCATTCTGAAAGAAATTCTCTTGGTGAAGCAGTCCCACGTCAGGATAATGTCAAGTTGTGGTCGGTAGTGACTCCACTCCTTGAAAAAAGGACTGGGGCGATCTGGCGACAGGAGAAGTCGACGAGTTGCGATGGCCAACACACGGCATACGACGCATCCCTCTTCGCTTTGCTGAAGTTCCGAGAACTTTATTGCAAGCTTATCCGGCATAGCACCGTCCAGATTACGGCAAACCCCGCATACGTGCTGTGTAGGCTGAGATGATCTTGCATCCCGTACAAGAGAATATAGCCAATGCCCAACCAGGCCACATAGCATTTTAGCCTGCCAAAAGGGCGACAAGACAATATTAGAACGAATCGCCTGAATAAATGGCGACCGGGTCCATTCCGGCAATCTTCGAACATATGCAGGACCCCACCTTTTCCTTGCAGCAGCATCGGCAAGTTGAAACATCCATACCACGCTGAAGCTCAAAAGTAGCGCGATTACCACGAGCACAAGAAATATGGCACAGCAGTCTACTCTCGTCCTGGTGGACAGGTAATCCTTTGATACAAGGGAAAGGTCCAGAACGGCCTCGAACAACTTGTCGGAGAGAAAAACGCAAATGAGTGGAAATGCCAAGGCCAGAGTCTGCGAAATGGCATGCACAACCACCGGGAATAGCCCAAGCACTTGCTGCAAGCCATCAATAACGATCAACCCGCGAATGCGCCAGCCACTTGGCGGTGCCTTGGCGGACTTGTCATGGTCCTCCATCCTGAGCTGCACGTCAGTCCCGAAAGGAGGTGATGAAATGGGGAGCTGCCAGAGGAGAAAAGAACACTAACTAGTTACGGAGTACGTCCGTAGTCAGTACCGTTTAGGAGCTCATGTGGTCCGTGCACCGTATGTAATCCCAACCCACTTTAAATGCTCTGCCGCTGAATCCCAAGATCTATCATTTGCGGTTCATCAAATACAGTCACATGTTAGACAACTCCCACGTACCAAGTCCACGTCAAGAAAAAGACTCATTTATAGGTCTTTATACAAGTGTTACTTTTGGGCCTGCGACAAATGATGGCTCCGACAATGAGGCTTGTAATCTGTCTAGGCATTGCGGCTGAACAGAAGAGGGGACAGCTGCGGTAGCGAAAGCCCTTGGAAGTAGAAACGTGGGCACATAAACCTCTGGTGACAACGGTACTTGCGAGTAGAGAATAGGCAGAAAATCCGATGATATCAGCGCTGTTGAACCCTGAACACGGGGCATCACGATGGACGTGTGCAACCCCTTCCATCCGTAGCTCAGAAACTGTGCCCCCAATGGGTCAAAGAGACTGGGGGATATTCAGCTGAGGTTTATGCGAAGAAGAAATCATGCGTTACCCGAATGTTCGAAATAAAATCACGTCTCCATGATAAAGAACCCGGGTACGCAGGCTGGCTAAAATTGGGCGATACTTCCAAATATGACCTAGCCCGCTTTATCCCGTTCCCAACACGGCTGAACCCCATCAATCTAACGATTGATGCATGGCACTATTGATACATTTTGGGCGCTGGTGAGTCTGCCAAACAGCTTCCGCTGTCAATTAGTCGACAAAATGGAGTACGACCAAGCCGGGCGGCAAGACTGACTATTCAAACAGCCGAGTCTGAAACCAAGACGACCACTGGGTTTTATGCGCCTGCAGTGTCCGTGTAGTCTACGATGGAATCTACGATGGAGTCTTGCCCACTTCCCACGTTCACACGACGCAGGCATGTATGAGCCCGTTAGCTTCATGCACATGGGCTCCAAGTCGTCAACAGTCACGCAGACATGCAACATCCACGACCAGCTGAAATTGAGAACCAGGATGTTTGATATCCGACCGTGAATCCATGGAAACCAGTTCTACTGTGGCCACCACACTTACATCAACGATGACTTCGTTGGCAAGGTGCCCAGTTTCGCCAAGTCGGTTGTCCAAAGTCTTGTCAAGGATGATTTTGGATGGTTCTCCGGAGGACAAGGTGCTCCTTTGTCCGATGTCATCGACCAGGTAATGCATTCACCTCTGAGAGCCATGGTGAGGTGATCATCCTCGAAATCAGCCACGTCTACAACATTGACCGCGCGGTTCATCGACAAGAGCATTCTGTTCACTTTCGCCAGGAAGAGTGGAAGCGCCTCGCCGATGACCTGGGCGAGATCAATAATCTCTACATTTCGAAAGGAGGCGCTGACACGCCCATCGCCAAAAAGACCATCAACGAGTTTGTGGGCTAAGGCCATTCGGCTGTCATCCTTGCCATCGATACCGAAGAGTACCTGGAAGAAAGTATTCGGGGCCGAGGCTTTTTCTACCCGCGCATCCTGTCGCCTCTTAACCCGTACCTTCAGTCGGATGCAGAACGACCTGGAGGCAGTGATGGCGTTTTTGACCAATCACAAAATGGAATTGGTTTCCAGCATGATTGCTAAATTTTCAAACAATTCTTACGAAATGAAAGGACTGTGGAGCGTAACTAAGGTAGCAGATCTCCACAATAAGGACTCCCTTCCAGAGGCTTTGAAAGCCAGCCGCCAAAAGCTGATTAATTTTGTGGCGGTTTATAATGTGAATAGTTTGTCGTTGTTCAAAACGGTGACTGGAATTATTGGTCAAGAAATTCCTGGAAAGAGATCAGTGTTGCATCGGACCGCCGATGGAACATGGGGGTTTGTCGAGTTGTGATTGTCCAATCCTGTTGCACATTTTGTAGGGAGAAGGTGTAACAGACTGCCGATATTACTACTCGAGCTTTTTTTTTAAATGGAGGTTTAATTCTTCATTTGCAATTGCCTCACAAATCTGTTCCTTGCTTACGCTGCTTGTTTTGTGTTTAATATTTCGAAGGCCCAAGTTTTGGGGAATGGTTAAGGAAATAGGTCTCTAGCATGAATGAAGAGTTGCTGGCGCAGCATGAAGCTAGTAGGAACGTGAGAAATATAGAGATATGCCACCATTTAGCCAACAAGATTAGTATTTTGATTGACAACTTCTATTCAATCAGTGCCAGTAATCCTAGTCCTTGACATACGGGGAACACCAAATTTGGCACGTTTATCTCACCCCCATTATTATTTTCAGCTGCCTGGTGAATCCCTCAAGCCCCATGGTTTTCACTCACGTCGTAATTAGTGTGTAAATTGGTGTTCCAAGGTCCATACCCCGCTGATTCTAATAACTGACTCAATAAATCTAAACAATCCCCATCATTCCCAGGGTAATAAACTGGGTCCTGCATCGTCGCGGGTGGCATTGGACCGTTGAATCGAAGATTATCATTTCCAACATTCGCGGCAATATCACGTGTTTGGATAGGCAGTTGCAAGGCGGAGTTGCAAGCGCCGGCTGCTTCCTGTGCCATGACCATATCGTCCGTTAATTCTCTGGGAACACTGGTAACCCCTCCCGATAAAACACCATCAGGGGCTCTTTCAAGGGATGGTTGTGGTAATAATGTCGAAAGAATTTCATCAAATGCATCCCATACAGCTTTATGGATTATCTCGGATAGTACTCTTTCTTGTCCTCGAATGCCTGATAGGACTTCTGGCATCCTGAGTATATTTTTCGTTGTCTGGCTGATGACTTGATCTGGAACTTTTCGTCTTATCAAGTCAACACACTTCGCCATCATCTCGGGTCTGTTCGACGGTGCCTCCACTGTTTCTAGTACGTGATCTTGTTGCCAATCAGCTTACCAAACACGGTTGTAAGGGTGGGTTGGACTCACAGGGCGAAGGAATTTCTTCAACATCTGGAAATAGAATCTTTTACACGTGGTTCCAGCGCTCCCTTTCCAGGAGATTTTGCATTCCCTTCCTATTCCTAAGTCTTTTTTCTACTGCTTCATCAATGCCAATCATATCTTTAGTCGGGTCAACTACTTTGCTGCAAGGGACATCTTGACGAATGTGCTCCGTTAGTTCACCTGCTGTCTTGAAGACCGCCCCACACCTGTCGCAATGAACAGGGATAGTATGATTGCGATATATGTGCTCCCTAGTACCATTAGCTTCGTCCAATTTCGATTCATAAAATTGCGAGAAACTGAAAACGATGATAAGTAGGAGTTGGTTAGGCTTACTTGAGTCTGTGAACCGTTGGCCAACTATTTTTAGTGCATGATAGGCTAAACATCCTGTCTGGATACCTTTTCGAGAATGGGCATGCAAACCTTTTCTCAGTTTGGTCAGTATCTTCTTTTGTTGAGGGCAGACCGGTCTTGCGACGCTTGTCTCGGTCATCTCCATTTCCTCTTCCTGACTCGCTGGGGTTATTTCCGTCAAATCCCCTCTTTCTACCAGCGCTATCCCGGCCTGATATGCTGTCAAAACTGTCGAAACCAGAATTGGCCTCTGAAGGTGTGTTGGAATTGGAATTGGTTCGCTCGGTTGATTGCCCAGATTGACATGACCTAACCCATTCGGAAACCTTTTCGAATACGCGCGCTGAGACTTAGTCTTTCAGAAAGATTATATTAGGCAGAAGGCTCGGATCTATGGATGTTGCCGCAAACGCTTCAACCAAGGAATTGTCTGTCTCGTCAGTCTCATCGGTAAAGTCTGACATAGTTTCATTGCCTTCACTTATTTCAGGCATTTCGGACATGTCTGGAGCGGGTTGGTCTGTGTCGGATGTTGCAGGAGTGTCATTCCGTCGTCTCGATTCTCCTGAATAAATGGATGACTGACCTTCAACTGTCTCCATCTCTGACATGGATCTAGTGTGTCGGACCGAAGGACTTGGTGGAGTGCACAAATGTTCTCGAACAGATCTGTCGACTGCACTAAGATGCTTCGATATGATAACGTCGGTATCGGAAAGTCCGGCGTCTGGGCAACCTTCGTAAATCACACTCAACCCCGATTTTGTGGCAGTATCCATGTCATTCTGGGTCTCCAAACTCGATTTGGCATTTGAAGGAACATCTCGACCTTCTTCCTTGTCTTCCTTGTCATCTGAAGATATTAGGAGCGTAGAGACCTTCATGGTGCGACGTTGCTGGGCTATCCAGCCTGCAGTGGTGGCTTGACTGCAAACCGTATGCTCTAGGGAGCTGACCGTGTTGTCAACGATATGTGGGTTAGACGCTTGACCGCCTGGTAAACTCAGAGTTGGGTTTCCTTGCAAGTCAAGATCGTGATGCGGTATGTTATTAACTGTCGCCAGGGATGATGAAGATGATCGGCATCGTTGCGTCATTGGAATACTATGGGTCTGAAAGGATCCAAAAGTTAGGTCCCAGGTACTTGTTGCAGTAAAAACCCTGGAATTTGGTCTATCTAATATCGATTATGCTTGCATAGTAGCTATGTATAGCGATCTAATAGGCAAGCTGGGCTTTGAGTCGTGGTTTGTTAACAGGGCGGCCGATTCATCCTGGGGTATGATGTTATTGGAATTTCGGTTGTGTGAGGTGTTGTTATACCCCCAAAAGGCCTAAGGAGGAGATGTTGCTGATTAATTCTACCCACTTATATGATGTGTTTTTTGCTTACATGGTTTCCGGTAGTTGCCCCTTTGGTATTGTGGTGAATAATGTTTGGAGTGTTTAGTGATAGGTCTGACATGGTTAATGAGGCTGGTCAGCCTATTGATGCTGTATTTCATACCTGTTGCACCTATTTCACCCGACTTTAGCATCAATTCAGATAGTATAGACTTCATAGCACTTTGTTGCTCTGAGAAACAGCTGCCCACGCCCAACAGATCACCCTCAGGAGAGGTCACAGGTCCTGAATCCAGCAACGCGACTCGTTCCCGAATGGGTCCGTCCTTTAACACCGCAGTATACTCCTTCGCTCTTTCAATCCAGTGGCGTGGACCTCGAGTCTTTTCAACACTATGACTCGCATCCAAAGGAAGGATACCGTCGACCGTGGGAGTAGGCCCCCCCAGAGCCCTGTCAATGGTACGAGAGCGACGTCCTGAGCGGGTTGGTATGTCAGCCAAAGTCGACCCAGTCAATGATCCAATAAGGCTGTTAGGGCCTGGAGTCCCAGACAATAAACACTCTGAATATGGCCGGGTATCATATTTGGAGGTTGAGGTGGTTGGAAAATCTGGAACGGATCGCCTCGGGGATTCATGTTCGATCGGGCTAGTCATGTCCGACATGTCTAGTCCCGTAGAATTGATGAAGGCTGTCTTTGGTCGGAGATTAAATACCTGGGGCTTGAGGGGTTTGAATTGCTCAAAGAATCTCCGGCCAGTGTCTTTGAGATGAGCTCTGAGCGAGAGTGTAGCGATTTCGCTGTGCGGCCTAGGCGGACCAGCACCTGCAGCATTGCTGGCACAGCGCTCAGGCTCTGGGCATCTTGAGAGTCCCATAGCTGCTAGAGCCTAACGTTGACTCCTAATTTTCAGTTCTGGGCGGGGCGCTGTGGAAGTCAGATCAATACGTGGGACGTTGAACTAGGAACGAGGTGCAACCAGAGTGGTAATCAGGAAAAGGGCGACTAGTTTGATTCCACCAAAGATGGAAAATATTATTGCTGCCCATCATTTTAGTTGGCGAACCAAAACTGCCCACATAAATTCTCAATCTGGGCCGCATGTTTTGGCCGCGTATACCTTTTGAGGCAAACAGGCCAGGTAGCCAAGTGTAGAAATGGTTAACAGGGGGTAGTTTATATGTCAGTTTTGCGCCGCGCGCAAAACTCGTCTGCGCAAACACAGCGGCGCATTTGTCGATAACTCTGGTTTGACTTGGAACGAAAACAGTGCAATGCCCAGTCTAGCCAGATGTGAGCATTTCCAAGGGCCGTTTCGCAAAACAGAAGCATTGCGGAATGGGAATGTTGCGAAATGAAGAGCTGTTCGCAAAACTCATCAACATGATGGATATAAAAAGGATGAAAGGGGAAGTAACTATCCATCATCTTAATCACCCATCTGATATATTTCACCATCTGCTAAGTTATATTCTCATCATGACCACCCAAACTACGACTGCCTCTATGAATGATCACTGCGTTTTGGGCTCCGCTTCCATCAAGTTAGTGGCATATGCAGCCCCCCTGTCACTGGATGCACACATGGCTCGACTAACAATGGACAGTAGTGGCATAAGCAGCCCAAATACGAGCAGCGCGTTACGCACTATGCTGCCACCAGCCATGGTCCGTTATCTCGCCGAACCTGCTTCAATCACAGAACGCCTTGCGTGTGCGGGCGGCCTCCCGAAAGCTGGTTAGGCAATGTGGCTGTGTGGTGGCTGTGCAGGCTTCGAAGCTGAGGCTGTGAGAGGGGTGAAAAATGCCACCGGCGGTAGTGCGATTCCTAACCTTTGGAGTATCAGGGGGGATTTTTACATCTGAAAGATTTGATCTAATGTTTTCGGCTATTTTCAATTCAAATTATATTTCAAGTATAGGATTCTTGACGTTGGTGAAGTACACACTCTTCGTACCAAATCTGCCCCGTTTCTTTCTACTTCTGTTTACTGCGGGCACCACGTACATTTACTTTTTTTCTTTCCACCCAAGTAATTAATGATTTCATTCTTCAACTGAAACTCATAACGGAGCTTATTTATCCGGTCACTGTCATAGCGCTTTTTATCTTGTGGTATGCAGAAATCTGTGTCCCATGTATGTCATGTATAACCATTGGAATAACCGTCGCGAGTTGGATAGTAGTAACAGATCGCATCGAGAACCATATTGGGAGGTTATCGCATATGAATAACTAGATCAAGTCGTACATCCAGCGTCCACGAGCATAGTAGTAGCTTTATCGGCATCACGTGTTCTTTTTCCTTGCCCGGTATTCTGCTTCAGCCAATGCAGAATCTTCCTCGATCTCAAAAATAAGGCAACCATGCTAGCATCATATTCTCAGTGCAGGATCTTTTCATAAGTACTACCATACTTGCTAGAAAACTCAGGATCCCGCCATCAACTTGTTTAATCAAACTTGGACTGATTTGTGGAATTTTGTATTTGTAAAACAAGGCAACATAGAGACAGAGCTGGAAAAGGGAGGTTACAAAATAGCATTTAGCCAGAAATGAAGGAACTATAAGGCCCTGTGAAACTTTATATTTGGTTGTGAAATGTGATCAATAAGCTGTCATGTACATACGAGTTGAAGAACGGAATGTAAATTTATTATATATAGAAGCAGTAACAAGTTTAATTCCAGCATAATCGATCCTCGACATTCACAAGTCGTATTCTCTTGTTGAGAGCCGCCGTTCAGGCATGGTCTCGTGGCCGTCTACTTGTAAACTGCGTAGCCGTAGGAGGAGCCAGTGCTGCTGTAGCCAGTCTTACCAGAGTTGGATGAACCAGAAGTCTTGCCAGAACCGGTACTATCATAGCTAGAACCGGAAGACCCGGGCCCAGTCTTGCCGGAATCAGAGCCGGAGTAACCAGAGGGATTTCCAGAACCAGAACCATTGCTACCATGGCTAGTCTTTTCGTAGTCAGAAGACCCAGAGCTAGTCTTGCCAGAGCCAGAACTAGAGCTACTCTTACCAGAGTTGGAAGAATCAGAAGTCTTGTCAGAGCCAGTGCTACCATAGCTAGAACCGGAAGACTCGGACCCCGTCTTGCCGGACCCAGAGCCGTAGGCAGATGTCTTGTCGGAATCGGAAGAGCCAGAAGTCTTGCCGGAATCAGAGTAACCAGAGCTCTTATCGGAGGCAGAATCTGTGCTACCGGAGCTAGTCTTTCCATAGCCAGAGGAGCCAGTGGTTTTGCCAGAGCTAGAACCAGTGCTACCATAGCTAGAGCCGGAAGAGCCATAGCTGGGATTATACGAGCCAGAGCCAGACTTCTTGTCAGAGTCAGAAGAACCATGGCTAGACTTTTCGGAGTCAGAACCCGACTTCTTGCCAGAGTCAGAAGAGCCATGGCTGGACTTGTCGGAGCCAGAGTCAGAGTCAGAGTAACCAGATGTCTTGCCAGAGCTGGAGCCAGTGCTGCCGTAGCTAGTATAATCAGACTTGGGAACACAGGCAGTCTTGGCAGAGTTCAAGACATATCCCTTGGACGAGTCACAAGTGATGGCGCTAGAGGAGGAGCCGTAAGCGGTGCTGCCGTATCCATTGTTGCTGCTGCGAGCATCAATATTACGGGTGCCGCTGGGGGCAGCCGTGACGGAGCCCACTGCCATAAGGGCAGCGACGGAGAGCTGTCGGAAAAGCATGTTGATGATGAAAAAGAATAATGGGAATGGGTAGCGATAGGACAGGGTTTATTGTGACCCTAAGAGTATTGGATGCTGGAGAAGCCTGTATGATCTGAGAAATGAGGTGAGATAGTCCAGCAGAAGGATTGCGAACAAGGGATATTTATATTAGAAGAATAATCAATCAAGTAGAAAAAACGGTAGCTACCGAGCCTGAGCTGACTCTGTCATCATGATTGATCATCCCCAGGCATCGACCATCCCCTGTAAAGCTAACTGGAGGAGAGGGGGGGGGCCGATGGTGCCATGGCGATCTATTCGCAGACTTCTCCAACTGCAGTCAAGATTCCCTCCCCACCCCTCAATCATGCCAATTTGGCACCGAAAAAGGCGGCTCGCGACAGCCCCCTTCTTTGGTCTAGAACCTGAAGCAACAGGGGCACAAGAGGTTTGGACATGGACAGACCAGAACCCTTTCAACTTGCCACGAAACCCGGAATTGAATGTGTTTTTTTTTCATTTATTCATTAATATTTCTTCCAGACTATATTGATCAGATTTCTCACCTTCACCACTGCCCTGTATGATGCTGGCCCTCTCCAAAATATTGCCCTGTATATGTATATGCCCCTCCATGGATCGATCTGCCTTGAATGTGGGCATCCAGTCTACCGTGCCGAGATCCGGGCTGAGGCGCGAAGGCTGTGAAACGAGATTGGCTGCACACCGGACAAGCTCGTCATTTTCAGCAGGATTATGTGGACGTTTTCCCCTGCGTCGCGTTTCAAAGGACGGGTAAAAGTGGGTGAATGCTCGCGGTGATGCCCACTTTGGAGGATCAGCCAGGAGAGGCGCCATCAAACGACATGGAAACGCGGTGGTGATTGGACCAGGATTTCGCATTTATTCACTCCCGCAGACATAAAACACCCTTGGCATGCAAGATCGGGCTAAATTAAAACCAGTCGCGACTACTGCGGTGTGGCGTGGGGCTATTGAGCTCCTCCATCGAACCAACCTCAGTGTCCACCAATCACATTAAATCCGGTTTTCCGTGTCGATCAAAATTTAACCACAGAACATACGTCTTTGCGTCAGTTTGCTTGGTATTCAATTCCTGCTAATTTTCAATACGGAAAACTCACTGTTGTCTAAATAAGAATCCGTACGTATAGAGTTCTAATAATATTACAAACGTTGGTTGTATTGATTGGCTTCGTCCAGCAGTTAATACAACGGTCAACTGGTGGCTCTAGGGCAGGCTCCATCCATGATAAATAGGATAGAGAGGGGTTCATTCCAGATCAGCAAATAGTCAATCGAGCTCCTCTTGTTTGTCCAATTTTTATTGACAGGTCGCTGTCACGAATCACTGGCTTAGGCTAGATCTCAGGGTAATGATTACATTGTGTGACGTGGAGCTTTTGCAGACAAGCTACACACCGGGAATGATCTTACTCGTCGTAGGGACACAAAAGCCCACCGAAAAAAGAAGAAAAATACTTCACCTTAATCCTAGCAGGGGAGAACTCGAGGGCTTTTGCGGATTTGACGCGTGATTGTTAGGTCGTGACTCGCCCTGTGTACAAGATGTGGGATTTTTTTCTCGATAACGCACAGCTAAATTCATCCTCCACAAAAGCGCGGACCACAGGATTCAACGTGTATAACTGGTCAGTGCTCATCAAGACCCTGTGTGAAATCATTTGACGACAGACCAGACTGAACCTTGAGCTAATCATACACGGACCATGGGACCAAATCGGGTTGATCAAAGCGAGTTTTTAGAAGACCAAGTCTCTTCCGCGGCAGCTTGTATATTCTTACATTTTCTCTATCTTGTTTAAATCTCCTTTGAACCAAAAAAAAAAAAACGGGTGGTACTAATCAACTTAATATCCGAATGCTAGCTTATGTTGGTTGCACTTTGGAAGTGACAGGAGTTCCAATTCATCCCACCCCCCGCGCACTGTTTGCGAAGATTTTGGTGGACATCAAGTCATACCCTATAGTTTCACCACGGCGAGGGCATAAGTTGAGCCAAGCGCAGACAACCAGAGAATATCGCGGGATCCGATTGATTTATAAAGTTCTGCTAGTTTTCGTCCTGTTCAAATGTAATGTTTAAGAATGTGGAATGGGGGCGATGTAAATGGAGTACTCCGTGTATACAAGTTGGCATCTTCAATCAACTCAAGTTTCAATTGTCACCCAGCCTCTTACACATCCATAGTGGTGACAAGACCTACTTCCATCAAAGCCTTCTCTTCCCTGGAGCCCAGGTTTTGCAATACAATACCTTGACAATGCGGAATGGCGGGGGCGAATTACGGCTTTGGCTCAATTCTCCGTGGCACTAATACGGAAGAGGTCAATGTAACTAGCGTCCCCCACATGTCTGGTTATGGGTAGCATGACCCCGTCGGCGCCAAATGGACACCAAAAGTAACCTGAAGCATGGTGTAATATAAAGTTATATTCATCTTGATTAATTGAGTATGCCCATCCAAACTAACTCACCGGCTGGGAGCTTTTTGAACGTGAGCTTCTCTGCGTCTGTCAATCTTTTGTTATGCATGAGAATCCTGTTTCTCGTGGTTCCCTCGTTGAATAATATTTTTAGAGCACGACTTTGACATGTTCCCGGGCCTATGGGTGTCAAATTGAGTAACCTATATCGACTTGTCAACGCGTATCGAGGCGACAATCAGGCCTCGTTACTTCAAACGTCACGAGAAATATGGAGATTGCGTGCGATTTGGTCCGAATTTTGTTAGCGTTCGAAATTTTAATGACGTGAGCAATCACGAAACTGCTTGAACAACTCGATGACAGTTTGTGCAATTGGGCATACAATGTCCTATTTTTGAATGGCTTCAATATTACACCTTTGGCGTGATTGGAGAGATTACGTGCGGTGAAACATTTGGATTCTTAGCCCAGTGGAAAGATATTGGAGGCAACATCAACTCTCTTAATACCGCCATGGATTATAATGCCTCGGTTGGTCAGATTCCTTGGCTGGACTATTGGCTCAAGAAAAATGCATCATGGGCGTGGATGGCTCGGCCTACGGGTGCCGTGGCTCAATTTGCTCGCGGGAGACTTCTCTCACGTCTCGAAGAGTCTAAAACGCGGATACTAGGCCAATCCACACTTGTGCAGAGGGTGGATTTTGTTGAATATTTCCTCCGAGCCAAGGAAACTCATCCAAATATTGTCAATGATTATCAAATGCTTTCATATATGATTTAGTACTAACATGTTTTCTGGATCAGACACAACAGCCATTTCCCCACGTGCCATTGTCTATTGTACTCTCAAGAACCTGGCAGTTTACCCGAAGCTGATGTCCAAACTAAAACTGCCAAAGCTTCCGGCCAACTCGGCATCCCCACAACGTGGTGGGAAAGCCAACGACTAGTCTATTTTGACTGTATTGTCCAAGAGGCTGTACGTCTTCACCCTGCCGTAGGTCTGGTATTGGATTATTGTGCCAAGCAAAGGATTACGGTTGGATTGCGGAACCACGTTACCCGCTGGAACTATAGTAGGCGCATCTTCTTGGGTCATGCATAGGAATAAGGCGACCTTTGGTCATGATGTTGATCAATTTCGACCTGAGAGATGGCTGCAAGACAAGGAAGAAGATGCAACCAGCTATGAATTCCGCTGAAAGGCCATGGATGGTGCTACTATGACATTTGGGAAAGTGCATCAGACGTGCATTGGTAAGAATATCAGTTTGCTGGTATCTACAAAATGCTACCGACCCTCTTTGTCACTTGTGATGTCAGTCACCCATACTTAGGAACATACAACTTGATCTAATTCAGAATTCTGCGATCCAGATGAGTTTAACTGAGCCGACTAAGTCTTGGAAACTTTAAAATTCTTGGTTTGTCCGTCAGGGAGGAGTGGAATTGAAGTTGGGGAGTAGGAACGTTGATGGTATTTAGCAGCGATGGGCTATCAACCAAAAAAGGATGCACATGGTGTGTATGTATGGTATTTTATATAGTGTACTTGAATTGAACAATATTGCATGCCTTGAGAAACCATTATCAAGGTCTCTATAATCATTATTGTAACATTTCCCAGTGTGCCTATGCATGGCTGTGATATCCAATATTCATTGAGGGGGGTTAGGGTTAGGGTTATGTCTACTATGGCAGGGGGTCGTACTTGGAATGGGATTATTAATGGTTTCAATTATGAGATTGGTGGCACGTGGATTCATTGACACATGCCTCATATTTACCGTGAAGTATCCTTTTATGGGCTTTACAACTATTGGATTGTCGCTCAAAATCCAGGTAGCAAAGAAGGCTATTGCACCATCACTACCGGCACGAAGCAGCGCAATATTTCTCATGATGAAAAGGCGAGTATTGGGAATGATTGTCGAAGATGGAGCATGACTGCCATGATGGTCCAGGCGGTCGTTGCCGGTAGAGTCTGCCGGAAATTCTGCAACGTCGACTGGGAGGATTTGATGAAGTACATCTTTTGGTACTAACCAACCAACAAAGTTTGCAGCTGAATGGGACAAATTTTCTTACCTAGATAGGATAGACCAAATAGAAGATCAACTCACAAGGGAAAAACTGTGTCTCCTCAAAGCTCAGTTCCTGCAAATGGGTGGAAATTGATTGGACAAAATGGGATTGCTTGATGCACTACGCTGGTGGACACTTGGAGCACACAGCCCAACGGACCTCAAACAGTGCAATGGCCTCGCTTGAGTTCTTTCCACCTCTCCCCGCTGACAAGATCGAGGCTGCAAGAGAGGGATCTTAAGCAATTGACTTGTGATGCCAGTGGGCCGTTCGCCGAAAACCATGATTGCGTGGAATCCGGCCAGGAAGACTCACGGTTTTAGGATCAGGCGCTGTTCGTGGTTGGACACGCCAAACGCTGACAGCGAAGATAACGGAATGCGAGCTGGCCAACTAATGAATACAACGTTCAGTGAATGACGTGATGGTAGAATACCTTTTTGCATATTGATTATTGAGCCCATTATTGCCTCTTGTTTCGTTTGGGCATGGACGCTTGTCGTTGTCCCTCCGAATAGTGGAGAATGGCCGCCCGTTGCTCTTAATCTTTGGCCATTGGAACTGGTTGGCGTATCCCGCACATTCTATCTCCGATTTGAGACAGGTGATGCATTCTAAATGCGTTAGCCGCACGGGTTGTATGCACAAGCAGGGCATTGTATTTTGTGATGGTTTGGGCAAGATGAAATGGCATGTTTCGCGCCGGCCGCAGCGGATATAGGCAACTTTGGGTCTAGCATCTGAAAGGACGGGGGGAATGACAGGCGGAATACTCGGAAACGCGTACACGCTCCCTCGGGCATAGTTCCCAACCATCACAGGTCAGTAAACCGGAAGACTGTGTGATGTGCCAGTGACTGATGAGGGCGTCGGCCTCTCTCTGGGGAAATGCGGCATGTTTGCAACCCCTGCAGATCTAGATTCTGGCCAAGCGGGGTTTCAGGACGTCTGCCGAGGACAGGACTCCAGGTCGAGGCCATTGCACCCGTGTATCCCTTTAGACGGAGATAAAGATGGCCTTTCACTGTGCCTTGACGGAGCGTTTCTTTTGCTTTTACTGTATTTGGTGACATGGCCGAAGTGTCTGAGGTGACATTAGACGAGGTGACGTTTGACGAGGTGACATTTGACGAGGTGTCTCTCTACACTGCCGGTACAAGCACCCATTAACCCATTAACCAACCCGCTGGCCGGGTCTAGGCACCAACAGAAGAAGGGGGAAAACCTGGGGAAATGGTGGCAGCTCTAAACTCGTGGATCACGTCCGTTGATCAATGGGCAATTTGGAACCAATGTCTGTGACGGCCGAAAGGCGATGTCGTAGATTACATGAGCACATTACATGAGCACATTTCAAGACGCGACGAACCATGCTGAGACGGCCCAATCGGCGCGTTTGACGAGATGAACCCCGTCACGACCCAAGGCCAAGAAGAGCGTTCGTGTAGTGACTGGAACCTCGACCCAGGCTGCGACTGCAATGTTGCGTACGAATGGGGTTCCGGGATTGAGTCACCATCACACCGGAGGGAAGGTTTGCAGATCAGTGCAAGGACGCACAAACAGCAACGAGGACGTCGCAGCGGCTCAGCACCTGTAAACCGCCTCCGATGTCGACATGCACCCACTGTTCCCGCCTCTCCCGCCTCTCCCGCCTCTCCCGCCTCTCCCGCCTCTTCCCTCTCCCCTCTCCCCTCTCCTCGGCTCCAATGACACCTGGCTGGAATCTTGGCTGGTCACCCTTGGCTTCATGGGAGCTATGTCGGTGAAGGTCAGCGGCCCGTTGGTGGGGAGTCAGCATCGATCTGGACGTGGCGGAACCCTAGATTTGGCCCCCCGGGCTGTCGGCTGTGGAGAGCCACAATTTCGCATCATGATGGATCCTGCTTCCACGGTACATATGCAATGCACGACGATCTTGGGTGCGCAAATCACAGCGTTTCTGGCGTGGGCAAACAAATGTCAAATGTACGCCCTGGTTGGCAGCCGGAGGGTGATTGTGACGATTGTTCCGGCATCACCTGATCGGCAAAGGTTGTGGTGGTGCCGAGAAGACTCTCTCACACTGTAGTTGGTTATGGATCTGTCTCAGCCCCCAACAATGAATGGCTGTGCGGCCCAACTACTGGCCTACTGGCCTGCTGGTTTGCTGGCCTGCTGGTTTGCTGGCCTGCTGGTTTGCCAGCCTGCTGCTGGCCTGTTGCCTGCTTGCCTGCCCATCCGCCTTACTTAGCTGTGGGTACAGTGGGTACGCTGACATCAGAAGGCGAGTCGACATGGAAAAGCCCATGGCCCTGCCCAACCGCGTCCCAAGGGACGATGCAGAAAATCCGGCAGCCCGCTAACCGACCCAATCACTCCCACAACGCTACATGGCACCAAGGCTGTGATGCCTGGGCCCCGCATATTCTCCATGAACTAGCCCGTCTCGTGAGGTATTATTCGCGAACCGTTTCAAACAGCACCACCCGGCGCCCTTCTCATTGGCCGCCATGCATGTACCCGGTATTTAGAGCTTACCTGGGACTCCCTGGGACTCCCTTGGACTCCCTTGGACTCCCTGGGAGTACCTGGGAGTACCTCGCCAAGCCCACCAACTTCTTCCCAGGCTCTGCTCTCCCGGCAAAATAATAAATAGCGCAGCCAGCCCTCGCATCCCATTGAGAAAAAAACCCATCCAAGCGTGAATCTTGCTCCAACATTATTTATTTGTTTACTTCGCCATCGCTTGCTCAACATGTCTGCCATTGAGGTGCCTTTTGGATTGAATGCCAGCGACGTAATTGAAACGCTGCAGTCTCCTGCCGTTATTCTCTATGCGGGCGGCCTATTCATAGGCTGGCGCCTTCTGCCTGTCTTGTATTCCGCCGTGCAGTCCTCGACCAAAGATGCCGTTGCACCACCATACAGGAGACACAGGAAGAGTCTGTCCAGGGGTGGCGAATTCTAAACACCTCCAGCCTGAAAATTACATTCCATTGTCTCCCAGAGAGCATGTCTTTTCTCCGAGTTGCCAGTTCAGACAGAATCACCAGCTGTAAGTTGCCTCTCCCCCCCGTTCAATCATAAATATCCCATAATAATCATCAGGAATAAAGTCCATGCTGCACTTTTAGCACTCTTCCCACTATACAGCAATCGTTTTCCAATCTCTCAATCTTTAGCCCCGGTTATGGCCAAAAGAAATTTCCATATCCCTTTTGTTCATCACTGTTGGTAAAGGAAGCCACTTTTTCTTAGTGAGTATCCCGCGACAATACATACCAACCTACGGTGAAAAAAGTACTAACCCAACCTATAGTTTCGCAAAGAGCAAACTATATCACGACGGGTTAATTTAATATTGGTTTTTTTTTTGGCGTTATGGGCTTGTTATTATTCCCAATAAAAGAATCAAACTTCATTTTTTTTCTATGCACCATGTGAAAATGCTTAATAACCCATAATGTTGTAAATAAATCATGTGCCCTATTTTCGGATGTTCAAGGAAACACTCACCTGTAAGCTCACTACCGAATGATGAAGAAAAAAGAAAACAAAAGGTCATGTCAAGTGAATCTAGACGCAACCATCGCCGTTTTTGTGGACGTTGAATCCGGAGCTACTCATCCAGTGCTTGCCCTTAACTCAATGTGCCCACTGTGCGCTCATCCACCTTGGCTTAGCGCATTCACTAAGCCGACAGATCGAGCATATTTTCATATTTTCTTCTTTCATCCCTGGATTTTAGTGTCTGACAGAATTTTACTAAGAGCAACATCTCTGGCACAAACGGCATTGTAAATGATGGGACAGAGACCCAACGCCCATATGTGCGCAATAGAAGCTTCTTCCAACATACCCCAATAACTTTCCAAACTTTCCATCACAACTACTTGAGCCGTGAGATAAACAGTGTAGATATGATCTAAAGCCTCAGGGGCTAGTCAAAGTGCTATTGCAGACAAATTGGGATATCGATGACATGGCTTCGGATGGAGGCGACAGTTGAGCGTTGCGAAGAAGGTTATGGGGATGGCGGAAATAAATGCGAGACCGGAGCGGAAGCAGACAATGAAAACTCTGGATAGTGTTGGAGAGGAAGACTCATGCATATTTCCAGGCGAGGAGCCAAAATGCCCCGAGTTCAACGGACAGGAGTGCGTGATGGACAAGAACCCCAAGTGCCTTGGCGACGACAGCTTTATTAACGACGGAAAATGTCTGTCTACCAACCACCCCAAGTGCACTGAAGGATTCTATTTTGACAACAACGATTTTTATTTTTTATTTTTTTTTGGCGTACAATCATCATGGATACAAAAAGGGCTACACGTTCGGCGGCGGTTTCTATAGACATCCCGGCTTGCTCATGTGCGAAAGCCCCCCTCGCAACTGCACCACGGCAATTGGTTGCAAGTGGACTCCCGGACCCAAGTTACGCGAAAGACGTAAAGTTTCATGACGCCAAGTGTGTCCCGAGTCCCCGAGTGCACGGACAATTTTATGCTTGTCCACCACAAATGCATGATCCGAGACAGCGATCCCGGGTGCCCTCGCATCCCGAAGCGCGTCGGCAACAAGTGTGTCTCTGTGTCTCCGACAAGCTCGCCAAGTGTCTCAAAAGGCACCATCCGATCGGATTCGAGCGCGTTACAGACACAGGCCTTGTGCGTAACAGAGACCTGCACTTTGGCACTGCGCCGCAGCAGTGTATATCTCCACAGAGCCCCGAGTGTAAAAATGGCACCCGCATGGTCGACGGCCGATGTGAGTCTGATAAGCTCAAGTACCACCCCCCCAAGGCTCACCGCCATGACCAAACTACTGGCGAGTAGGTGTCTAACAGGAAGCATGATTGGAGGGCGCTGACCCCTCGGGAAGTCACTTCAACAAAGATTTTTCCGCCCAGCCAATCTCCGCCAATAAAACAAATTATAAAATATAAAATAAAATAAAAAGCAGTTATGCATCAGCTAGCTACTACTGGTGGGTAAGGAGATAAAATGCGCCTAGACCTTGGATGTTCATCGGCAAGTGTAGCCAAATTAACCATACTTGGGGGTTCAACGAAAGTCTCGATATGATATCGCCCAGAACATAGTACAGTCCATGTTTTAAATGCGTACAATTGTGATTTCAGCCTCACATTAGGCGAATTTACTACGCCCTTGCCTCCAAGTGAGAAGGTCACAGGGTTGATCTGCCCAGTGCTAAATAGAATTCGAGACGTTGTATCCGGCGTCCAAAGGGAACTTGAGCAGTGTTACTGTAGGGATCCACCATACTTGAGCGTTTGTTGTTATCAAGTGGACGTTGGGAAAAGCCCAAAGCCTGCAGCACTGAGTGGTCATCCACTGCCGTTCGGGAAAAAGAGTCATTTCCCACTTGAATAGCCTCCGGTATGTGGGCCAGTTTGTTTACCATTGAGAAGAGTTTGTCAGGATAATATGCAAGATTGATCAAATTTCGTGCCTAAAGTGGGCGTGCTTCTGGAGTTGCATTTATCACGTCACTTTCAGGTTAAATTGCACCTTCAATATCGCTGATGACCCGTTTTTGAATGTCGCATTCCGAGTAGTCCTGACAGGGCACCCTTTACGTCGACTATACTTGAGTTGTGTGTATGAGCCGAATTTATTACGTCTCCTGTGGTTTTGATAACTTGCTCCAAGTCATCCAAGGACTCAGTTTAGAGTTTTTATGGCCAAGACGGGGCAGATTTTATAAGAATAACAATCGACCGTCGTCATTTTCGGGAGCGGTATCGACAGCTTTTTGTGAAAATTCAGTAGCAGCCTTGAAAACTGCCATGGCCTTTGTTTATGTATATCTCATATGAACAAGCCTTCCGTGCATGCTTGAATATGGACGAGCTTCATGGTCTTCAGAAACCGTCTCCAAGACTTCTTCAAGTAATACAATACCTTTGTCAAGATCAACTAGTGCACCTGTTCTTATCCATCGATTGTTAAGATGGTGGCAAAAATTGAAATAACCTAGTGGTCGGTGGGGCTATCTTTCGGTACCATGTTCAATATTTGGCGCCAGAGTCGAGTCAATTCATTAGTGTCGGCCATTGATCAATTTTTGTGAAATCATTGGATGAGACATGTTTCAAGATTCACCCAGGATTTCACTTGATTCGTGCCATCTCGAAGAGATGTATCAACAACTTTTCTTGCGATAGCAACAGCATCGCTTTCATAAGGTGATTCCATCTGTTTATTTAGGTCTCTGCGTCTGGGGACACTAATTTTGATGCATAGATTTTGTTCGGTTTGATGTCTGTCCTGGATTGATATATACGGCCTATTTCAATGTAAAGAGATCTTCTCAGCTTTTTTCTCATGATTCTCACATTCTTGGTCGGCACCCTTTCGAGATAACCGGGGGTTGGCTCATTCATCCAAATCAACAACGGCGTCAGGTTGTTATCCAAGGCACCAAAATTAAAGTGAGGTTCATGATAAGCATGAAACAGTTGATGCAACATTCTTCAATAAGAAAACAGCCTTTGTTAGTGTGCACATCCGCGCCCTCTCCACATGTCGTCAACCAAATTTGGCTAAAATCACCATTGTTTGCAAGCTCTCAATTAACCCCTTAGCTTTGAATGTTATTTACAGTTTAACCAATGTCTAGCAAGGAACGATGACTGAGTATCTCCACCATCCACGCTTAACATGCACACAACATTATTAGACTACACAAGACACATGCTCATAACAATTTTAATAAATGAGCTACATCTAACAAAAATCTGTCGAGACCAAAAGACATTATAGCCTATAGGGTAAGGTCGACAGGGATCCTCGCAACGAGAGGGGAGCGGGCGGCCCCACAACACCAACGGGCAGCATACTAATGGTTCACGCACGGCCGGAGAGACGAGGATCAACCCAAGGGTCCATTAGCAGCACCCAATCAGCAGTAAGAGCCTTTAACCGTGCGCCGGACAAGGTCTGTAACACACGGCCTTTTGCTATTGCACATTGTCATAGCACAAATCCTAGCCGGCAGCATGCCAATACTAAAGGGGGGTAAGCTGGGATATCACCAAGATTCCGCCGAAGTCGAGACGGTGGCGTCGCGGCCCGACTATCATTAAGGGGCATAGTCGTGGGCAGCATGTTTGACTACACCCAAATATCACGTACCAAGCTGGGATCCTGCAAATCCCTCTTCGGAACCATCCTCACTGGCGCTCGGACGTCGTCTCAAGCATCGCAATGTGCCCTGACCAGCGATCTTCACAGCCGGTCTGCACCATCTCACCATCTCACCATCTCAGCGCTCTATCCCGCCCCCCATAGTCAGGCAAAAGAGCCCTCTGCGGCCTTGGATTGCGCTGGGGCCCGCTGGCGAGTCCTGGAGGTGCGGGCTACTCCCCTCCTACCCACCCAGCCAGGAAGTGTGCAAGAGCCATCGTCTATGCGCGTTGGAAACCCGTGCGCCGATTACTCCGACTTTGGTTCCTGACTCGAGTGCGGACGAATGTTGGTTGCTTCAGGGGACGATGGATTGCATGGCTAGTAGGGAAAAGCAGAGGAGGTTCATGTGTACATATATAAAATACCTTTTCCTGCCATCATCATCTGGTAGTCTCTTATACAACAACCCTCACTCACCTCACTCACTCACTCACTCACTCACTCATTCACATCTCACACTCTCTACAACTTATCTTTATTTTTAATATTTTATTTTTATTTTTTTTATTTTAAAACTTACCATTCATTCAAGATGAAGACTGCCTTCGTTCTCGCTGCCATTTCTGGTTTTGCTACCGCCGCCAACTCTCTTCCGCCATGTGCTGTAAGTGATGCATGACAGTTGCGGGTTCGATTCAAGCAAACTAAACTATTCTTCAGGTCACTTGTCTCGAGAAGAACCTACCCAAGCTTGGCTGCACCGTGGGCGACTTGGCCTGCATGTGCAAGCCTGAGACCCAGTCGAAGCTTGTCGGCGTTGTCGGCCCCTGCATGATGGAGTCATGCAGCAGAGATGAAATAATGCAGGCTCAGTCTGCTTCCGGCACCGTCTGCCTTGCCTACTCGCCAAAGGCCAACGCCCCCACTGAGGCTCCCAAGCCAACCTCTGCAGCTCCCTCTGCTCCCGTCTACAGCTCCAGCGCCGACAACGCCGCCCCCGCCAAGCCCACCTCTTCTGCTGTCAACGACTATGCTCCTCCCTCTACTGCTCCCTCTGCTCCCTCTGCTCCCGCCTCTAGCTCTGACTACGGCTCTGGTGGCGGAAACCTCAACACCGCTCCGGCCAGCACACTAGATTCCAGCAACTACGTTGTCCCTACCCCTTCTGCTTCCGGCTCCAGCTCTGGCTACGGCAGCAACAGCACCGGTGCTGGCCCTTACACGACTCCCATTTCCTACGCCAGCGCTGGCTCCGCTGCTGGTCCCGCTGCCATCGGCCTCCTTGCCATCTTTGCTGCCGCCATTGCTCTATAAACGGTCGACTCGGGGCTTGAGCCCATTTTAACTTTTATTATTCCTTTGATTGCCATAGGACTGCACTTTGATCATGGGCAGGCAGGGGTGTATAGCCGATGAAAAGAGCCCTGCGTCAAAGGGACATCATTTATAGCTTTTTTGGGTTACATCACATGTCCTAAAAATTGCTAGATCTAAATGGAGCTATATCACACTGTTGATGGCGATATCATGGTTGCGGTGGCCGAGTCTTATTTCCATTGGCTGTTATTAATGACCATCTTCTTGTGCAAGGTTTTGGATGACCTAAGCAGCCCCCCTAATATGTCACGTATACGGAATTTCCTTTGCAGATAGAAATATGCTATAAAATAGGCATAAATATATCTCTTATCTTAAATCTTTCCCTTGATTGAGCATTGTGACCGGGTTCTTGAATGACGCCATGTAAATATATTGACGCTGGTCTACGGCCCTTTATTATTGGTACTAGCCACAAACAGGAAAAAAAAACCGATTCAACAGACCCAGCAACCCAAAAAGGGGGAAAAAGCTATATTGCTTATCTGGCAGTTTTGTTGCTGAGTCTTTCATCGCCTGTGAATACACTTGGCAATAATAAGACAAGTGCGACGTACTGGCCACAACCCGATCGTGGTAAACCAATCAGACCGAAAGGTATTTGTTGGCAGATATATCAGTCGCTTCAGAGGCCTGGTGAGTAATAGAAACAATTGTAGTATGACGGGGCTGTACTTCATCAGCATATCAAAATCCAGCAGAGTCAATAGGTAGAAATGATGCGATCGGACGAGTGGCTGGAAATGGCGACAAGGTGCATCAACACCAATCGTGTCCCAAGGCCAGTGTAAATGCAACGGTTAACTATTCCGTCAACGCAACGTCGACGTGGCGCATTCCTGCTACCCTGAGGCTTACCTGGCTCCATGCCCTGGCCTGCAAGGAATAGAATCCATCATACATTGTCCACCAACTGAGGTAGATGATGCTGGAGAGTAATCCGCGGATGCTCTTGTTAGCGATCCAATAGGATCGTCAATCACGCTGCCTAAGCCCCCTTGATGTCAAATTCAGCGGGGCGTTGCAGGCCAACTTCGCCATCTTTGGGCTTGCCCATGCAACTCTGTCGATCCTTGTTTTTTGCCAAAACCGGGAATCGCCATTGATCGTCAGCTGACTTGTTCCCACATCTCAAAAATCCTCGGGTGCGCTACCCAGTTACATCTGACTGGTGCCAGATTTCGTAACCATCTAACTATTTCCATCTCGACATCTTCCGCTCTTGTTTTATTCGCTCTTTACAGACTTGCGCAATTGTTGTTGCCACGGGGCAAGATGCACGCCTCAACATTCTCTTACAGCTTGAGCCGGCCATATCCCTTCAAATGGTTCACCCCGACCGTGTTTATCGCGGGTTCAATTGCAGTTGTATTAATCACATTCCTCAGTGTTGCAACACAGGGATACGAACTCAGATCCAGCTACGAAACCAATCCCAACGGTACAAGCGCCTATTCAAACGTCTTTTCCGGGTGGCCCTCCTTCTTGACTGTGAACACGAAAACATCATGTGCATCGATTTCGCTTCCCATCGGAACCGAATTCTACACCAATAATACCGCACTCAAATATACCGTCTCTAGCATATGGAAAACCGATGACAAGACCAACCAGCCAAATTTGGTTCGGTCCTTTCCGTATCACAACAATGTATTGCAGGACTGCTCAATAATGGCCACGACGATAACATTCCAAGGTGTTGAGCGGGGCCCAGCCCAAATCGCCGAGCAACAATGGGGAGCCTCTCTGAAATCATGGATCAACTGCGGGATTGAAACGCCGGATGGAAAGTTCAACATGAATTTGACGACGACGTATGATTTCAATCCCGAAGATAGATATGGAGTTGATTCTGCGCGGTTCATTGGTCGAAATGCCACCTCCAAGGCCAGCCTGTGGTGGGGAGAATCTCTATTGGGTTGGTATTACGAGGCATTGGTCAGCGACATGTACATTGCGAACGAAGCGTTTGCAGAAGTCAACGACGCAGTATACAAGGGAGAGGTCAGTCTGACTCGGACAGAGAGCGGGATTCCTTCCGACAAGGATATCATGTCACTCGACTTCTTCGATGCGGGCTGCTTTTTCCTCCCGTTCGTGGCCAGCAATTACGAAATCCATGTTTGGTACTGTCACCGTGAGGGAATGGGAAACAAGGATACCATATCAAATCTGGCTCATGCTGATGTAAACAATACGGACTCCATTCTTCCCGGAATCTGGATCTCTGCCGACAGCCTGGCCAAGGTCTACTATTTTACCATTTTGACAGATCTTGGTCAAACCGAGGCTGGCCCCAATATGCTTGTGGATCCGAAATTGCTCGCCTACTTCAGCAAAAACATTACTGCAATCAACAATGGACCTGTCAAATTCGGCGATAATCTAGACATTAATGACCTTGATGGTCTCGCCACGAGCCCATTTAATGTCACTGATGCGTCAGAATATGACCTTGGAATCTAGCCCAGCATCATCCAAACCGACTACCTCTGCCAAGAGCCACGCCTCAAGAAGGCCTCATCATTAATCTTCTCAGTGCTCATCAACAACATTGTTCTGCTTTCAGCCATATGGAAGTTATTCAAAGTAACAATTGATTACTTACTAGCACGCAAATATCCATACATGATGTTTTGCGAGGGTTGCCCCGGAGGACTGGATGGCAAATCCAGCTGTCTTTTCTCTCCTCATCTCGAAGATGGCCAGACAGGGCCCCAAGTCTCCGAGTCTATGTCAAAGACTGGATATCTCGCAGTGGGACAATCGACTGATACGAAACCTTGAGGTGCTAGGCTCATCAAAGATATCAATACCTTATACACCATGTTATATTATACGCCCATACGATTAGAGTAGTTTAAAATCCCCAGGTTTCTTTCTCTTTGACTATTTAGACAACCATAGCATAGAACAATGGTCCAGATTCAACATACTAGTAGAGTGTGTTGCAAAACAAATAATAGGCTAAAATAAAACTCTTTATACATGGTGTTTTGGATATATTCGTCGACTGAAACAAGTGCCACAGACAAGACAAAGTCACTGTGACCCCTTTCAGAACCAAAACGATACAATCGTGACCATCCAGATCTCCGAAGCAAGGCCATTTAGTAAAACGTATGCGAACTGACGATCCACGCAATCATCAAATTGGATTAGTCGGTGTGGCTCAGTTTGTTAGAGCGTTGGTCTCATATTGAAGTATGACTTGACCATAGGTCAGGGACATCCAAAGGTCGAGAGTTCGAGCCTCTCCACCGACAAAAACTCTTGTTGGATACCATCATACAATGTTTCCAACATTGAATGGTTACATGGGTATCTTTTTTGGTCAGCTAAACTTTTGAATATCCGTTCAATGATTTAGATTCCGCAAGACCACAGCAGCGGAGATAGCAATTGTGTGCGATGTTTTTTTCTATTCACGAGGCGCATGCTGTTTCAATTTGGGCTTTGTCAGAGGTAAAGGAACGACAAGTTTATTCTGGGACTGAACAAGGTCTGCAGTGTGAAGCTGATCCATGTCCTTGAAATATCTCACATCAAACTATTTCTCTGCAAACTATCCTGCCTACAAAGCAAAGGGTATATATATATAGGCCGCTTTCTCGCCTTGACGATATTCTGGTCACTCTTGAAACCCATGACAACCGAGGAGCAACCAGCCAAAATGAATAGCACGCTATATCTCATTCAACCAAACTCCATACATTTCGTGTCTAAATACCATCACGTTTATGATTCCTGTACCCAGTCTCTAGTATTTCAGCATCGTGAGTTGAAATTGTGAATTCCACCTCCTTCTTGATCCCGCCCGACGTCGTTTGTATGATTTGCTCCGAACTACCATCTTCGCTTCGGTTATAAATATCGTTCTGGGTGAGACCAGATGCGGAATGAATCGTCGACTTGTTGGATCGGCCGCGCCAGGAATCGGGGTTTACGTCTCCAAGTTGGAAACTGCCAGGCTCGGGTCCGGTTTGATACGAGGACGGCTTTTTGGACGAGATGAGAGATTTGAAATAAGGATGTAGTATCTGTCGGATCCAACTCCAGGTCATGGGGAGGTTGGTGATGACTACAGTCACGAATAATTCTCGGACGGCCCATGTTGCTGCCGCTCTTGGGCCAGTTTTTTCATTCTAAATAAATCTTTTAGCGAATGAAGAACAAAATGGAAATCTGTCATTCCAGCCATTCGTACCTGGAGAGTAAAAAATGAACGTAGAAGACCAGCCACTATAATAAAAATGCCCCCGGAAAAAAGCAATAAGAGGCTAGCCTTTTTGAGTTTTGGGATGCGAGCACCCCATACCAATGGCAGCGGAATTAACATCAGGTATACATCGGTGACGAGATTTGTAATCATCGTCAGGTAGGTATTCAGTCGGTTCACAGCAGGCTGGCAAAGGTCTATCGGCACCGTTCACTGTGAGAAAACGCAACTTGGTCAAGATTGAAGCGAGAGAGCGACTTACTTCCTGGGTTGGGGTTGATTTGCCACAGTTTATGTCGAGGCTCACAACTGAACAAAATAGATATCAAGCATGCCAAGCACGATAGTATGATCAAGGCATATCCGGCGTAAATTCTAAATCTGTATTTGGCAAGACCGGCCTTGAATGGTGTGTTAGTTGCTCCTCTTCTAGTCGTTTCAGTTGAATTGAATCAGGTGCCCACCGTTAATCGTGCATAATATGCACACATAGAACCCTTGAAGAGAAAAATGACTACTGTAAACAGGGTCCAACCGGCGACCGCATTCTTGGAACCGCCAACCCTGTATCGTAGCCGTTAGTTAGACTGCGGCTGGTTGAGGGCATTGTCCAGAATGTACCTCAATTTGTACTCCTCACTGTCTGGCGATAATGATGCACGCTCCTCGTCTGTCATGGCACTGTTGGCAAGCCCGTGATAGATCATGCCAACCGTATATGACAGGCCCGTTTCCGCAGCATATGGAATCATGGACACTGCCATGATGTAGTCATCAGGGGCGAGGATAGAGAAACCTCCTGCTTTCACACGACAGTACAGTCGAAAGCCAACGAGAAGGATACTGAAGCCGAGGTAACAAAAGGCCTCAATGACCAACGGATCCATTGGTTGTGACGGCATTATGAGTGAAGACTGGGGTCTGTTTGAGTGGCACCAAGGCGGGAAGCATAAGGCGGGGCCGCCTTATTTAACAGCCCTCAAATCATTGTGTGATAACTGATAACTGACAGAATTGTCCCTTTAAAATGAAGAGTGCCTGGTCCAATGGTGCAGTTACAACACCCAGACAGCAAGAAGGGTCCCGTGTGCACTGAGTGGTAGAACAAGGGCTGTCGGAACCGGCAACGTCCCGCGCCATGGTTTGAACTATGATGACAAGAGGCGTTAAGCCAAGCGCTTGGGCGTTGCAATTTTGTGCAGCGTCGGTCACTTCTGGTCTAGATATCCTTTAGCACAAAGTTTATATTTGGAAACTGAGCAGGGTCCGAGAGCGCGGCACAGTTGCAAGGACTGCAATCTGTCAAGGATGTCTGTAGTCGTTGACCATTTTCCAGCCATTTCAAAGTACTGCATCCTTGAAATCGACGAGAAGAGCAGAGCGACCTTGTTCTTGTCTTCATTTCAAGTCCAGCCAGTTATCCACAGAGAACTCTACCATGGCAACGGGTGCACTGCGGGGCGTGCTTCAAGAAGTGAGCATCATGTGCACCAACTGTCCTAGGGCTCAGGTCGCTTGCACACAGGTTAGGGTACTCACGCCAGTCTCGCTGGCCCTAATCTAAAATCTCCTCCCGTACAATGTGCCAGCGGGGAATGCCGCCGATTTACTAGCAAGTATCTGAGCGTTCGCAAGGGCCTCAGGAACACCAATAGGCTAAGTGAGCTGGGCTGAATGACCGAATCAAGCTTTCGGCTCAAGCCCAGACACAACGATAGTGGTGGCGTAGGGCGGGCAAGTTGGTTAGGTGTTGATCTACCCTGCCAGAGCCGAAACACTATCACCCCTTTACGTAAAGTGCTCTTCTTCCCAATCGAGCAACCCTTTCAACTGTGGAAGAGAGGCTTGAGGAAGAGGAAAGGGACTTGTGTGGTGCGCATTGAGTTAGCCATTGAGTTAGCCATCAGAAGGTGCCATGCGAGGAGGTTGAAGAGAAACAGTCAGATTCAACTTATTTATCCCAACGCAACTTCATCAAACGCCTTCATTTAGGTCTCGGCACCATCAATTGAAGATGTTGTAAAGGAAGCCCAGTGAACATTGTCATTTTTGTCAAATGTGCTTGGTGAAGAGGGGATGAGCTCCAAGTCAGCTGGGGTCGTTGAGGACCGATGTGGTTGTTATTCGCAACTATACCAAGGCCTAGAGTCAAATAAATGCAATCCAATTTTTGAAATACTTGTTGGCTTATGTGGGGCTATGCCCCAGGCGATCCAACTTAGCAAGCTAAGTTAGTCACAAAATTATAAGATAGCCATAAAATTATAAAACACCTTATTACCCCGCCCTATCTTTGTTCCTATATAATTTATATATAAACTAAGATCCTAAATATTAGGATAGAGCTAACCTATATTTATTTTTATTATTATACCCTTAGAAGCTAATCTAAAGGTAGTAAGAAAAGTATTATAATTATAAGTATATTTTTCTAATGCTTATATACATAAGAAAGGATTAAAAGTACCCCTTATAATATAATAAGCTATTACTTAGTATAAGGGTATATTATATATAATAGTCTTTAGGCTTATTAAGAAGCTTAAAAATAATAATAAGAAACCTAGGCTATTAGCTAATTAACTAAGGCAATTAATAGATAAAAAAGATAAGGCTATTATCTCCTTTATTATTTAGATATAAAGGTCTAGATTTTTAATTTCTAAGCTAGAAATTAAAGATATTATTAATACCTTTCTATATAATAAAGACCTAAAAATATAATTTATTAGTAAAATATAATATTCTTATTTTTATAATAATTATCCTAAGCTTTAAAAAATAATCCTAAGAGCTATTAATAAATTATATAAATCTTAAGAAATTAATAATATTAAGAATACTAAAAAGTTCTTTAAATAGCTTACTAAGGCTATTAAAAACTATAAAATTAATACCTTTAAATATTAAAATATAAATTAATATAATATTAGAATTATAATATTTAGAGAAAAAGTATAATATTTTATTATATATATTAAATAATAAACTTATACTTAAGTCCTTAATCCTTCTAATTATAAATCCTATATTATTATTAATATAAATAGTATTATAGAGGATATAATTCTAGCTTAAATTATATTTAAAGTATTTCTAATATTAGACTAGGTATATATTAATATTAATCCTAAGATATACTTTATAATATTAAAAATAGCTTTTTTAAATAGTAAGATTACTCTTAAGTAAGTATAATACTTTAATAAGTACTTATAGGGTAAATTAGTAATAATAAAGTATAAAAAAGTCTCTTTAGAGGAATAATTTAATTATAATAAGTTTCTTTAAGATCTTATTTAATAATATATTTAATATAATATATTATTAGTTTTTTATACTATAGATAATAAGATTTATTGCCTTCTTATTTTAAATAGCTTTATTAGTTATAGCCTTTTTATATTTTATAAATATTATATTAAATTTAATATTATTTTAGCTTTTTTACTATCTTATTTAATATATATATTACTATTTATAGATATTAATATCTTTTAATCTTTAAAAAATATATACTAAAAGGCAATCTACTATATAATATAAAAAAGTAATATTATCTTTATATATCTTAATTTTATAAAAAGTTTTTAAGTAATTTAAATAATATATCCTTTAATATAAAAATATATAATAATAAAATAATAAAAATTCTTTAATAAAAGCTTTAAAAATAAGAATATTATCTTAGCTTTTAAAAAGATTAATATTTTTCCTTTTATTATTAAGCCTATAATATAATATTTTTTTTATAAATAAATAAAAAAAAAAAAAATAATTTACCTTACTTATATCTTTTTTTTACTATTAAAAATATATTTCTAATATACTTCTAATATAATAAAATATATATAAAAGAAATATAATAAAATTTTTAGCTTTTTAATTATATAAAAATTTAAATAAATATAAAATATTATTATAAAGATATTACTTCTTTAGACTATAATTAATATTTATATAAATAATTAATATATATATATTAAGAAGTATTATTATAAAAAAAAAAAAAAATATTACTTATATCTTTTTTTTACTATTAAAAATATATTTCTAATATACTTCTAATATAATAAAATATATATAAAAGAAATATAATAAAATTTTTAGCTTTTTAATTATATAAAAATTTAAATAAATATAAAATATTATTATAAAGATATTACTTCTTTAGACTATAATTAATATTTATATAAATAATTAATATATATATATTAAGAAGTATTATTATAAAAAAAAAAAAAAAAAAAA
>PGGA01000015.1:897434-929953 GCA_004380915.1 Calonectria pseudonaviculata
AAAAAAAATAATAAAATAATAAAGAAATTATTATTAATAATAATAAAAAGAAATTAATATTTAAAAAATAGCTCTAATATATAAAAAAGAATAAAAAATATCTATTTATAAATATATAATAATTATAAATAATTTAATTATTTAATAAATAAACTAATAGCTTTATAATAAATATAAATTTACCTTCTAAGATTAAAAAATTAATTTCTTAAGTAAAATATACCCTAAAGCCCCTTAATATAATAAATTAAACTATTTTACCTAATAATAATAATATTATAATCTTTAATCTTATCTAATTATTTACTAATAATAAGAATAATAAAGCTAATAAAAATAAAAAAAAAAAGACCTCCTATTAATTAAATTACCTTAAATTTATAGGAAAAAAAAAATCTTATAATAATAATAATTATTATTATTAATTATATTATTAAGTAACTTTAGCCTTTCCTTATTATTACCCTTAGAATATATCTTAATATTATACCTTTTATAATTACTATAATATATTATAGGCTATAAGAAAATTAAAAAGATTATTAAAGAAAAAAGAGCTATATAATAGGCTAAATTATATAATTTATAGGATATTATATTAATATAAATTATATAGGGAACTATCTTAAAGGTAATAATATATAAAGGCTTAGATAATAATTTCTACTTTAAAATAATAGCTTATATATATTTAGTCTAATTTAATATCTTTAAAAAGCTTTAAATTTTACTTATTTATATTTTAATAAGAATTATAAATAGTATAATAATAACAAAAAATAAAATTACCTATAAAACACAATAAAATTTAGCCTTTGCCAATATCTTATAATTTTATAGCTATCTTACAATTTTATAACCAACTTAGCAAGCTAAGTTGGATCGCCTGGGGCATAGCCCCACATAAGCCAACGAGTACTTGGGTTTACATCTGAGGTGGCTATGTTCCGGTTGATCTATGCTCAATCGTCACCACGCGTATAATGTAGAATAAGTTATCGGTTTCTATCAAATTCGGTCGCGTGGCCCAATGGCAAGGCGTCTGACTACGAATCAGGAGATCGTGGGTTCGAGCCCCACCGTGACCTAACCATTATTTTTGCACTTGTGGATTTTTTTCGGGGGTGGGTGTGATTGATGGATGGCTTGACTCGGTTGGAGGTTCCTTGAGTTGATTGAGTTGGTTGGATGCGATAAGACGTCAACCAGATGGCACAGTCAGCCCCATTTTCCTCAAACCAAGGTCAACGATTAGACCCATCAGGCCATTATCTTTTAAACCCCATATCTCTTTTCAATCAGTATTAATTAACCTCGCGTGCCAGGATACCAATTTCCTAAATTCTTCGGTATACATATCTCATTACCTTTTGATACCATACTTGCCAAGGATTTGGTTCATGGGGTCATATTTAAGATTGGGCATTCGGCCGATGCGACGGCTGAGAGTTCTCCCTGGTACCTCGAGGCATGTTTGAGATCTGAAATGTTCATGTTAACATCAGATTAGTACCTGGGGGATGGCATACTATACCGAAATAGAGCGGGTAAGGGATCAATAAAGTTCAGAGCTGAGATGCTGGGCGCTGGAAAGTTGGAAACGAGGGCGCAGGATGGCGTGGGAGAACTGAGCAAGTTATCCAGAATCAGTACTGAGATGATGATGAAGTGTACCAAAATGGAGCGAATGAAATTGGGCGACGTATCTGGAGCCGGTAGATGGATGGATATGGATAGTGGAAAATTAGAGTGTGTCTCATGTTGGGGTCTGGAACATGAGGTCGTATGCTGAAAAGTAAAAGGTGGAAGCTGACGGTGGCCGCGTGGGACATGTATCGCCATCTTACAAGAAACCAAGAAAGAAATATTTCAAAATTCATATTTTCTGAATTAAACCCATCGAGAGCAAACTTGAATAGTCCTCCAATGGCTAATGTGCTTCTTGATGCTTTAAGATAGCTTTCAGGAAGAATGCGAAGGAGCATTCTCACTAGCCGCTAGCGCTGGCACTATTGCCAAATTCATTGGCAAATGCGGCAAGACACATTGAATCGTTTTAATCGAATCGTAACTAAGAAAGACACTTGATCTAGCTGTATACGGGATTGGTGAGCGCCAGCCTGGCAACTGGCGAGACGGAAGTCTAGCGAGTTCCCGTATCTTTGCGCGCAGCTTTTCAGAGGTGGACTCATCTCTCACTCTCAACACGGGGGAATTTATATATGAAAGGGAGTTTAATGATATTACGTTCACGCAGCTGATGCTGTTTATTGATTGGATGCAAGTTATTCAGTGGGCTGCGCCAGACCAGCAGGAATACACCAGCAGCATTAACTATCAAATGGGGCGCGGATGATGATGCATTGCCCCTGACAGAAACTGGGGGGTGCCGAGCACAGCAGTAAACTTGTCAGAGGGCTTGCACAATCATGGTCAAATATTGAGACCAGGTCTTGCTATTTGAATACAGGTTGACTGTTTAACTTTGTTCTCTACTTTTAGCTCTCGGTAAAGACAACTGGTAACCAGCCTTTAATTTCATTCCTACATGTCATTCCAACACTCATTGATTCAAACTTTATTGCCTCTTTCCTGAAAACAGTCCTCTGTATTTCCCTTTCAATTCTCATCACAGTTCACTTCCTCATGAATCTGCCCCTGTTTCGCGTCCGGCATAAAAAAGGAGTGGCTCGCAGCTAAAACTCGACGTTGACAAATAAATCCCATGGGAGTTTGCATAATATTGTGACCATCGCGGCGATACGTAAGCCATTCCAGTAAAAACTGCATTGGATGCTTGATCCTCAATCCAGGTGTTTCAGCCGAACTGCCCAAGGTAGCTTCAGGCCTGCCTTGGCCCAGCCAGGACAGGAGAGGCTTGTACTCGTCGTAGTCAAAGTAAAGACGCCCTGCAACGAGGCCGACTTCAATGGAGAGCCAGGTGGGGAGAGACTCGCATTCGTACTCGCATGGAATCGGAAAAAAGCTCGGCCTATTAAAAGGGCGCATCGACTTTGTTATCGATGCAGCATAAGTCAATATCCAAACGCGCGGTTGACCGAGCTCGTCGACGATGGCCATGAGGAGCTCAGCCTCCTCTGGAATCACAATAACAGCCGTTTCCGTCGTGGCGCTCCACAAAACCCATTTGACGGGGCGCTATTCTTAGTGTCAGTCATGTCTGTGAACAGCAGAAAGCAGTGTACAACTAACGATAATTTTGAGTCCATTCTCGCGGCTGTCTTCGTCGACAGCCTTGGAAAACTCCGTGGAAACGAACAGTCTCGAGCCTGTCTCCCGGATGCCAAACTCGCGGCCGATTGCAGTGGTGCCCAGAAACGCAAACGCTTGAATGAATGGCCCCTCGGGCTCCAGAACACCAGTTTGGACGAATCGTACAAGGGCCGGATGCAGACCGGGGAACTCACATGCGGACAGTTTCACGCGAGATTGCTTCTCACGGATCTGCTGGACCTCAAACTCGACTTCTCGTTCCTGTTCTACCTCCGCCATTGCTGAAGGCTGGGATGATGTGCCTTTGCTGTGCATCTCAAGCTGCTGTCGCCGAAGGCCGTTGCTGAACTCTTGCAGCAGAGAAGAATCGAGTTCCGCATGTTCCGTGTCAGAGCCAGTGTTCCTGGGGCCGTAGAGTTCTTCAAGTGTCTGGTCTTCTCGCTGGACAATGACTTGGAGAAGCTTCCTGACGTCTTTCTTCTTCTGATCGCCCTCTTCGTATTTCCACAATGCATCGGTGCGCCGGCAAAAGCCAAAGCCTTGGGCCAGGTGGAGGGAATTCATGTCCTCGTTGGCCTTGCAGCTTTGTTCTAGAAGCCACTGGACGACCTGGACAGAAGTCACTTCCGGACTCGCTGCGCCGGAGTATTTCGGGTGTAGGTCGAGAATGTCTTGGTATACCTCTGGAGGCGCGATGAAAGCAACCGATTGTGTCGATCCGAGCTGCCTCAGCCGCATCGCCGCTGTTGTCGCGCGTGTTTGTCAGTAATTGCACTCATCAATGACCAAATCCAGCGCTTACCTTGAACCGTTTGGTCTTTGGTCTGGCCCATGCTGAGAGTGACGGCCCCCGTCGCGTTGACAGGGAGCTTCAAATCAGTGCCACGGGTGTGCGCCTCGTCAATGTACACGACACAGTCCTTCATGTTGTCCACAAATGAACTCGCCAACAAGGGAACAGGCTTCTTCTGGAAACGAGCCACGACCATGGCCTCGCCTTTTGCATTAAAGTACACGGCTCCCTGGGCTTTGTGGTCGATCTGTAGCCATTCTTCAGCCAAAGCATGATTTCCCTTTTCGAGGATATGGGCGCCTGCGTCTATGAGAATACGGATCCCCTTGATATTCAGAAGCGCTAGCAATGCCGACTCAGTTAGGGCCCGGCCAGCGTGGTCAACAGCTTGATGACATGTTTGGTTTCGAGTTTCAAGAAGATAGCATAGTACCTCCGCGTTTGTGTGCATGAGGCTGGGTAGATCTTGCTGCTCGATGGTCCAAGGCAGCATCCTCTTGTTGTCATTAGTTCCGCTGAACCCGGTGGTAAGCCTTTTCCCGTTGGTGGGTATGATGTTCCTGGACAACAAAGGAATGTCCCAGCCAGAGGCCTGCAGCTTGACCTTGAACTGCTTGGCGTGCTTTGGGAAGACAAAGTTGTTCATGTAGTAGTTCAACACGTGCGGGCAAAAGCGAACATGTTTCAGCAAGGCCTCCATCTGTGCGTCATCGTCGGCATTGAGGAGGTTGACGTTGCGAAGATGGGTAGGCAGGTTGTCATATCCATGCGTCCAGTGTTCATACTGTGTAGAAGGGTCGTCAGACTTGATGACGCGCTGCAGGGCCTCTGTCATTTGACTCAAGGTCAGGCCGGTTTGGTAGAAGGCAAGGCACGTCAGCACAAGCGCAGTATCTGGATGACCATACTCGGCTGTCTGGGAAGGGACACCCTTTGCTTCAAACGGCACGGCGATAGGTGGGCGTGTCGGATGAAGTCCGAACTGCACGTTCCAGCGCTTCTTGAGGCAAAGCAAAACAATGCGCTGCGAAATGAGACCGCGAACGAGGTAAAGACTTTTGGTTCCAACCGTCTTGTCCACTAGCGACTCTGCCACCCGTTCCCAGGTTGCGCAAGGGACATTGGATCCGGACACGATGAGTTTAAGATCCCTTCGAGCGCCTGCGTCAGACGGGTTTCTCAGCTGCACCATCGAAACACGTCCCTCACAGACATCATCAGTTAGCAGATCGTTGAGTGCATTCTCAACTTCGGTGTTGAGCAACTGAATGATGGGGAAGCCGCTGTGACGCCGAATGAAGTGGGCCTTGTTCCCGTATTTGGCCTCGAGGGTTGCGCAGTGGCCCTTGACAAGGTACAGCAGTTCTTCTACCACGTCCCATCGATGGGGATGTCCATCCACCATTATAGGGGTGCCGCCGGGATAAATAAGCTGCGTCTTTGTAGATAACATCAGATCGGATTCATCGAGAACGTCACGGCTGTGCGCATCTATGCGCCGCTGGATTTCCATCATCTTGTCGGCCGTTTCCATCTGTTTGTCAACTAGCTGCTGCAGACCGCTCAGTCGAAAAGAGAGGATATGCTCTGGAAGAGCCAACATGACGCCCCCAGAGGCGAGTGTATCCCGATGCATCTCCCAGTACAGACCGAGTTCTTGTGCTCCTTTCGGGGATCGCCTGGTAAATGGCACGTGTTGAACTCGGCGACCAATTAACCTGCCGATGCGTCGTTGAATGACCTGTGCGGTTTGCATCAACAACGCCCGAGGAACAACCAGCCTGCACATATTCGTCTTGTCGGCCAATACTGTCGCCGCCATTGGCATGACGCAAGAGGTTTTGCCTATGCAACTATGTTAGCAGTGATTCGCTTAAAATAGATTACATGAAAACACCAACCTTCGCCCATGTTCATTTGAAGCACCGAATTAGTTGACGAGCAAGGGGAGATGATGGATCGTGCCACATCCACCTGCGATTTCCGAATGAGCACGTCATTGTCGATCTCCAAAAGTAACCACTCTGGCTCATCCAAAGGACTCCAGTTCAAATGTCCTAAATTCTCATGTTCCTGCTGGAGCCTTCTGGTGTCGTAATGTTTCGCCGCATGGTCCATTCGAAGGAGGCGCTGCAGTTCTGTAAGTCGGACTCCGTATGAAACCAAGGCCATCTTCATGCTCGGGCTCACGGATTGGCCCTTGCGAAGAAGTTCCAGGAGTGCAACTGGGGAGAGACAAGGCAAAAGCCCACCAAGGTCGAGCCATTCTAGACTGCCATCTCCGCTCCGCAGGTGTGACCTAATGTCAACGGCAGCATATTTGACAGTCTCATGCGCAAGCTGAATCTTGAAATATACCTCTTGCGTGTCTGGCAGCGGCTGTTGCGAGGGAGCCATTCGACGTCGTAGACTCAGGCTCGAAATCGACTCTTCGAGGTCGCTTCCGTATTGCCGTCGTAGGGAATTTGTCGAGGTTGCAAAATTTTGCAAGATTTCCTTAAGAATGTTGACTTCCTTGGGCAAAGAAGAAGAAGCGCTGCTGGCTTTCGCATGGGGTGAACTATTGTTGGCCGAAGTTGAGGGAGGAAGGACTTCTTCGCTGGGTATATCCAAGTTCACGAGAGCGAGACCGCCTCCAAGGACTGGAACCCGGAATTCGACTGAAGTAAGACTTGGCGGTAGCCCTGTCCATTCTTTAGGTTCGGCTCTATTGGCTCCCAGATCTGTTCCTGGGGTCTGCGCAGGAATTTGATCGACAGCGTTCTGGAGGCGGTCGAGGTAGTCTGATAGCTCTTTATTGCGTGAAAGGCGTTGCATCTCGAGTTCCAAATGGTCCCACGCCTTTTCCATGTCTAAATGCCTGATATCTAAATTCTCCACCAGGTCAATGAGCTCAGTAGCCGATTGAGGAGCCTTGGGCCACTGGGCCACGAGGAGGTAGGAGATTTTGTCCGCCTCGAGTCGTTGGTTAGATTGGTACTCTTTCTCCGTAAGCTTAGATGATTTGGCTCTCCTCGATCGTGATCGTTCGTTGGAATGTGTTGCCTGGTTCTCCAGTATGAGCAATTTTAAGGATTCCTTGCGAGGCTTCTCGGAGTGTCGATACTTGGTAAATAGCTGGTGATGCGGTGGCGCAATTTTGCGGAGGCTATCTTGTTTCGTCAGGGCGACCAGCCAGGAAATTAACTTGATATCAGCTTTTTCCTCGTATGCCGCCAGTGCGATGCAAAAGTCGAGGCCATAACCAGCAGTAGGAGTAGTTTCCAAAGACAGGCAATACCTCACAATGGCTCCCCATATCGTCGCCGTGTTTGTGTCGAGAAACTCATGAACGTTGATGTTTTCGAAAGATCGATTGAAACCGCCCACAGTATCTTTTTTGTCAAGCAAGGGCTGCAATTTTGACAGCTTTGGTGGTTCCTCTGTGGCGTCCCGGAGAGCTTTGATGGTGCGATAGACCCGGCGGCTTTCACTTGAAGCGGTGCCATCCTGGGGTCTGTAATGGACCAACTCTGCAGCTTGAGCCAATAATTCGGAGTCGAAAAAGTCCCCAATGCGCGCGTAAATCTGCCGTCGAATGAGGCCTCGTGTATTTAAATGCGTCATACCGCAATGCGGGATCTCTGCGGCAGCCGCCTCTTTGGAACCTTTCCAAAAGATGTCGAGCCTCTGAGATTGTTGGAGAATGGCATCAGCCAAAGGCGCGAGTCTCTCATTCTGGATAGTCATAGATAGGTACTTGTCCCAGTTTGCCGTCTGATAAAAATTGGTCCCTGGAGGATACTGATGCCTACCCGGCGACAAGGACCTGAAGCGCATCAGAATATCCTTTGCAATCTCTCGCAGTGGCGACCAGGGCTGGCTCTCTGCGGATGTCAAGCAGTGGATAGCTTCCTCTGTTCCCGTTCGACCAGTGAGTTTGTCGGGCAAAGGAAAAGACGTGAATGCATGTAGCGCCGCCTTTAAATAGAGCATAGCAGGTTCTGGGGCGCAATCAAGCCGGCCCAAAAAATGGTCAATTGTGAATTGAACGTACAGGCCGTCATTGTTGATTTTGATGGAGGGATGAAACCCCTTCCGATTCCAAGAGATTCGGTCGCTGATGGGTACGATAATGCTCCTGCGGCTGTGGTCGGCTCGACTTCGCAGAACAAGATGGCTTGCAAGGCCGTGTAGAGCGCCCAGATCCTGATTCGGGTCAACCTCTGACGCCAGTTGTTGACAAACAAGCCTCCCGCTTCCGTTAACATTGAACTGAAGCTCCAGGCGTTTCATCTCCACTGACAATGAGCCTTTTCCGGGTTGGTAAATGGTAAGCTGTTCCAAATGTTCAAACCCGTCAAAAATACCCATTATGAGTTTCCCAACCCTGGAGTCCGGCTCGACGAGGCTGCTGCCCAGTCTCTGAGCACTTGTCAGGGTGGCGTTGACTTTGTTTCGCGAGCACAGACGGGCGCGAACATCAAGCGTCCAGTTGGTGTTCATCTGATGCCACATTCGTGATATCTTGCGCATCTCCAGCATCCCTGAGTCCAAGTTGAGCCAGTGAATACAGTCATCGACAAGAGTTGCCGGCAGATCTACACGCGGAGGTGCTACACGTGAGGGCGACTTGAAGACATTGCGGGACACGTGCTCTAGTAAGTTACCGTTGAGCAACGCTCGAATACGGACCCTTCCATTTATGAATCCAATATGAATCCGATGGCGGTCGATGTTGTTCATGACTTCATATTGGCTGCCGACGAGACCCGAAGCGCGGGTAAGCAGGTGCTGTTTACCAAACAGCTCCTGGATCGTGGGGTCCTTGCGTATCTCTGGAGGCAGTCTACCCAGCGGCTTCCCATCCACCAGTAGATGTCCCTGGATTATGTGGTAGTGAACAGTCTGGGACGCCATCTTTGTAGTAGCATGTGTCGACGAGGTGACCCACCAATGGTGGGGATGCGCCAGAAACCTCCACGATGTGAAGTATCTTCGGTTGGAAGAATCAGCCCCTGTCCATGTCTCGTTGACGAGGTCTCCTAGCGCTGCAAGGTCGGACTGTACCCAATTTTGAATGCTTCTACTAACGGAATAAGACATGTGCAAGTCGCGGATAAGAAGGCGTCTTGAGAGCGGCGCAAGTTCATCGATGTTGACAAGGATGTTTTCTTGCAGGGCGATAGACGCGCGGAGGAAATAGCGGAGACTTTGGTGGTCGAGCAAGGCCGTACTTTCTTTTGTGCAGAGAAATGTCTGGCGGCAGAGCAAGGCTGCTCTGAATGCATAGTTTGCGGCTGTTTGAGCAATCTCGGCCTCGCACGTAGACCTGACCTCATTGCGGAGGCGAATAATCCAACCCGAAGTGATGTTGCGAATCTTGTCAAGAGTCTTGTGGACATGCGCATGCAGATGAGTTGGACAGAGGTGATGTAGCCGCAAGCTAAACGTGACGATGATGCTCATGGATTGAACTGCCCGCCAGTTGGAATCCAAGGCATCGAGTCGGTTGTTGAGCTGCTCGCATAGTTTTAGGCAAAACGCTTCGTCTCGGAACCAGCCGTGGACTTCACGGAGTACATCCGACTCCTCGTCCTCTGGTCCGGCCTGGAGGGCGAAGTGGTTCAGAAATTCCATGGCAGTCTCACTGCTGTGGTTCAAGTTAGTCGCGCCAAACTCAACAAGGAGCTCAGGCCACCGTCGACGGCGTGCGGAAATGATTCTCTGAAAGGCAGAGTACTCGCGCGAAGAGACTCCTGGAGGGTTGTTGGGTGCGTTTGCCGCAATCTGATACGAGGATGGGCGAAACACGTTGTCACCCATGTCACGATCCTTCTCCGTCTGATACGGATCAGAGACGGACTTGGGCAGCCAGTTGGAACCCAGGAGATGTTGAAACCATGGTATCTTAGGGATGTCGCGAACCCAGACCTTCTGTACATTGTCATAGAGGGAGTATTCGGGAGAAAACGGCACGAGAACCTCCTTGTTCTTGCTGGGAAGTTTCCGGGTCTTGTAGTGTGTCTGGAGAAAGGACTTTTTGATAGAGGCCAGTGTGAGCGAATCGATGTCGTTGTCTTTGCGGCGCCAAAACTGTTTGAGCTGGTCAAATTCTTTCAGCAAAAAAGGAGGGTTATTGCAGGCCGGAACAGAAGTAATATGCGTGCCCAATATAACCAGCTTGAATGTGGCCAGTCGGTACTCTGCAAAGTACTTCGGCATCATGAGCTCGAAGACAATGGGAGCCCGCTCAACCGCCTGTCTCGGCGTCTCTGCTGGAAGAAAGTCCTCATGGAGGCCAATCTTGAGTCTATTCCGGCAACGCCACTTCCAGCATCGCTTACAGCCACTGACTTCTTTCTTCCCGTCCGGCAGGCGAGTGCATGTGCAGTGATAGTCTTCTATGTCTTCAGAGAGTCGGTCATATTCTTGCATGAGATTCTTGAGCTCCGAAATCTTTTTGGCTCTGGATTCGCGGGAGGCATCGTCTATTCGGCTCATCAGATCCCTCATGGGTGCTCCGTCCTTGGTTGTATTGACAAACTGTGCGGGGAATGATAAATGCGTGTTTGGGTCGTTTAGGATGGAGCCGCAGAACGGATTGTGAGAGTCGATACGAGAGGCAAGATACTTCTGCACCACAGCCAAACGGGCCATCTCAGCTCGGGTGAGCAGACAGAGAACGTCGAGAGATTGAGGAACAAATATCGGATGATACTTGGCCAGTAGAGGGCATGCCTTGACGGCAGCAATATCCATGAACACCCACGTCTCAAAGATTCGCAGCATACGTCGGCTCGTCATAATTGCATCGTCAGTGTATGCGTGTTCAGTCATGGTCAAGTATTTTCCCAGCATCAAGGCCAAGTCCCGACACTGCCTTGCTGGGACAGCTGCAGAAGAGCCGATCTGCGCTGCCATGTCGGCCTCGTAGTCAACAATTTTGGCGTAACGGGTCGATAACTGATTGACTTGAGACACGGTGCCCTGATCCAAGAAGGATATGTCATGTACAGCTTTTGGGCGAGGCATGTCATCCTTTTGTTCCAAAAGACCCAAGAGAAATTGACCGCTGTTGGGCAGCTTCAGGACTAGGTCAGTGGCGTCTGCGCGTTGCGGGAGACGGGGAATCTGTCGCAGATGCTTCCCCGTGTAGTTGTCCCATGCGCGTGAGACATCCTCTCGAGAATGTTTCAGAGTCGCTGCAAAGGTTCCTCGAGTAGCCGCGAACATGTCGCGGTAGACCTGGAGGAGCTCCCCAGAAGCAACCGCCATCTCGGACTCAAGCTTGGCAAGGCGACGGCTGAGCTTTGCCTGGAGCATGATTGTGTTCTCTGGGTGAAGTCTTCCGGTGGCATCTGACAGGAAATCTGCAAGCATATCGCACATGATGAACTTGAAGCAGACACGGTCGATGCCACTGTCGCCAAACGCGTCGGCGAGGATCCGCCTGGAGGCAATACGCAGGACCAGCCAATACGCAGACCGCCGCCAGGGGACCTCGGAATTGCCCAGCACCACGTCATCACGAACTCGCTTCTGGACGGTACGGACGCTGACGGCGCTCCCAAGCCCCTCGAGCAACGACATGAGCATCTCACTGATGAGGCCCGAGCCGGAGCAGTCACGCATCTCAACAAGGTACCGGCCATTCTTCTTGGCACGAGCCGCAAACCTGTCGTAGCTCTCTGAACTGGCTTGCTCCAGTAGGTTGGCGAGGTTGTGCTGGAAAGACTTGTTATCGAAATGCTCGCTCGAGATGGCAATGGCACGTCCTGGGAAGTCCCATGTGAGAGCATGCTTTGCCTCGAGAACCGCCGTGGTCGGGGCGGCGGCGTCGAAGGTTTCGAAGACGATGGTCCTTTGCAGTAGAGGTCAGTTCAGTCCGGACACACGGGGTGGGTGAAAGGGCTACATACTCGTCTTCCTGGTGGATCAGCAGGGCGGCATTCTGCCTGGCAATGTGGAGTATTAACCACTCTCCGCCGCCATCTTCTGAGAAGTGCTTAAAGGTATCCAGCAGGTCGCACTTGACAAGGTGACCGTGGTTCAGAAGACGCGCCAACCTAAGAGATTCCATCAGGTTGGCCCAAACAGGCCCATGAAGGCGAGGAGGGCAGCTGGTTAGAAGTGTTTCAGAGGCGCTCAAAAGGCGCTCCCCAAGGTCGAGCTGGAGCTGGAGCGAGACATCTTCATCGTCGCATTCCTGTGGAAGTTTCGGGGGCAACACGAGGTGGTAAAATAGGGTAGCCAAGGGATCATCGGGCGGGCTGGCCATGGCTGATGGTGCCCAGCGATAGTGTATGACAGCCGCAGACTTGGTGGTTTTGAGTGGATAGAACTGGTCAGAGAGTAAAGTTGAGGTGAAGGGCAAAGGTGGAGGTAGAAGAGAAAAAGAGAAACGTCAAGCAAGCAAGCAAACCAACCTCAGTGGCAGGCCTCCCGCATGTTTCTTTATTATTGGCGAAGCCAGGACAAACGGTCTTTAATGTTACACAAGGTGGCTGCCAGCTGCGCAAACACGCCATGTTTGTTTGGCACAGTTGAGAACTGCCCAAGTTTTGGGTGATGGGGCCGAAGCGCCTAGAATCGCAAAGACGTTGTTTGGGAGCCTGCCTTTTGTTTTGAGAGAGAGATGACTAAGATTTAAGCCATAAGGCCACACAACTTGTTATACAAAGTCGCACAAGGTGATTGTGAGTGGTCGGGTGGTGCAATGCATGACCATCACCCTCTGGCCAACAAGATTGAGATTGTATCTTCAACTGCAGAGCATGTTGCGCTCCAGTGTGAGCGATTCCAGACACTGAATCGACTTTATAAACTCAACAAGCGAAATCAATATAAATCCACCTGCCATTGTTAAAACATCTCAATTGAAAGTAGGAGGGAAAGTATTCACGAGCATTCAATTTTGCGAACTCTTGATTGAGTGACTTGTCAAGACGTATGACAACACTCTACTTTGCAATATGCCACCCCACCTTTTATGAGAAATATATACGATAAAAAGTCGGTATAATATAAGATTATCCTTAGGTCATTGTTTAATTTTATTATTATGTACGGTTTAGCAGATTCCTTGTTTTTAAAAAAAAACAATCTTTTGTTCTGTTAGCAGAGCGAGAGAGTGATTTACAAGGTGGGGCTAGATCTCAGCGAAACCCAAGGCAACAAGAATGTACCTCCTGTTTTAGCGTTGCCGTCACTCAGCTCGAACTTTTCAACAGTTACATTATTTTATTACATTATATTGAGAACATCCAAGGTATCGGATCACACACTAGCCGGAGGAGTTTTGTTCTTATTCTTTTAAAAATAACTTTATATTATGTTGAAGCCAACATCCGCCGGGGTATAGAGCTCCCTCCCTTGTGCGTAGATGAATAGGCTTGAGTTTCTCAAAAAAAAAAAAAGTCAAGAATATTCTTTCTTAATGATTCAATGACAATAATAATTTTATTTAAACCGGCCAAATCTATAAACCATTTGATTTAATTTGGGTTGGATGGAAGTGGATTAACTAGTCATAGAGTTCCAGGGCATTCATTCGCAGGGGTCAGCTACTAGCCAGGCCAGCCATTCGAATGCAACAGTCATCATCTACTTCGCAAGCCATGCCAACTGACTGATTGAACCCTGCTGGCTAAAGCCTACTGGCTGGTCGGGTTGTTGTGCTCATGAATTGGTAGCTCATAGCCAAGTTGTCCGGCTATATCCGTTTAAAAGGATCTTCGTAACTGATTGGCGTCATAACGAGCTCGTGGCTCAATATCCTTGGATATTATTAATCCGTCAGCTTTGAGTACAGCTTGTCTGGCAGATTAATGTTAGGAATCGGTATTATTAAGACTACAATATTGATGATGGAAATGAACTTTTAGATTCTTGGTGGATCTGGATATTTTTGAAGCAAAATATATTTGAATTAGATTGCGGGTTGGTAGCCTTCCCGCAGTGAATTATATAATGGTAATTAAATTAGTATTATCGTTTACTTTTCATGCTTTCAACATTCATATCATACTCTAGACATTTGTATTCCCATGATCTAGCCGCAGAAAACAGCTTACAGGATGCTAATGTTGACGCAGGCAACCAGGCCGGCAACAGTACCGAAAGCAGGGCCAAGAACGGAGGCGAGAACGCTTACGCTGACGCTAATGATAAGGGGGCTGATGGCGTTGATAACAACGGAAACGATGGCGGGGACAAGGCCGCAGACAAGACCAAGGACCTCGGCGAGGATCGAGAAGACGCCCCTGAGGAGAAGCTTGATTTCAACTCGGAGGCCGACAGCAATGGCAAGCTTCTTGATGGAGATGATGACACTGGTGACGAGCTTGACAACTAGCTTGGCAACAACATCAACCTCGGCCTTGACAGAAACGTCGATATCGGCGGCGACCTTGAGCTTGGCAGAAACATCGGCAAGGACCTTGATGACATTCTTGAGAACGGGGACAGCGACATTGACACAAGCGTCGACAGTGATGTGGCCGTCGCCCTTTCCAATCTGGCCAACAGCGACATCTGCAATGGTGTTAGTTCAAACCCAAACTTTTAGTATATTATCGGGGTGGACATACCAATCTCGGCGGTCAGGTCGACGACACCATCGACTGCAACCTGGAGGTCAGCGACCAGGTCGGCATAAGTGCTGATGGTGCGCTTTTCGGCAATCTTAACGTCACGCTGAACGTTGTTCTCGGCGACGAGAGGGGCAGCAAAGGCCGACATGGCCAGAGCGACAACGGAGAAGAAAGCAGCCTTCATTTTGAAAAATGTGGTGTTGGTTAGTTGGTTGATTGGTTGGTTGGTTGGTTGGTTGGTTGGTTGGTTGGTTGACTGGGTAAGAGAGTGTGAGTTGGGTGGATGATTAAAGTAGTAGTCAAAAGGCTTTGAATTGAATGAAGAGAATGAGAGTGATGAGACAAAGTGTTGGATGGAGGGAAGTTCATGGGATATTTATCTTGATTTTTAATCTCCTTTTCTTTCCTTCCATCATGTTCATGGCGGACATGACCGTTGATGCTCAGCACTAGCGTGCAGACGCCCGTTAGTTAGTTAGTGTCACCCGACGAGTTCAAAGTCCAAGCGTGCATTGAAAACCCAAGGCCAGGCTAGTGCCTCGGCTCTGCCGATCAATTTAATTTCGCCATGGTCCAAGCGGCTTCTATTCCTCTTTTCCAAGAAAACAGAATCTCGAAATCCGGTCCATTTACACGTGTGACTATTGCAGTTGGCATTGTCAGTTTCTAAACTTGGATGGCCAAAAATCGGGTGGTGGGACGATGAATTGTATCACATTGCACAGATCCACGTTCCCTATTGGCTCATGGATGAAATTGGTTCGTCTACTTTCCTCCTTGCCATATTTTTTGTCGACGCCTTGTCTTATTTTATGGTCATATTGAGATCTATACAGCCTAGTACCTCACCAACGCGCCTCACCACTAGGTAGGGTTGCTAGTCAACCATACAGGCCTAAGGTGGTCAGTCCCGGCCTGTTTGTTCGCTACTGGAATTTGTAAAACAAGCCGCCATGAGTCACGTCTTTCTCCCAGAAATCAAGACTTTTGCTGCCCCAAATAGCTATACTTCGCATGGGTTAGTCCCCAAATGCAGTCCCAGACTCACTGGCGATTTGAACCTGATCTAAGACTCTAGGCCTTGAACCTAGAACTCTCAGGATCGGTGCACAGGCAGAAACATCGCAAGGGTACATGTCGATCATATTCACACTATCGTGAGGTGGGCCTCAAGTATTCGGCCTTTCTTTGAGACTCGAACCTAATCTAGCCCAACGGCTAGACTCTTGGACCGGTTGGGCGGCCGAGCGGCTAGGCAATAAAAAAGAATCTAGCGATAGTCATATGTGTATGGGCGTTCATAGGGAATGATTACATAGTTTACGAAAGACGTTGTGTTCCGTCCTCATCCACAGACATGGCAATTATTTTACTTTCTCTACTTCCAAGAAAATTCCGATGTGCCTAACGTAACGTCATCACATGACTTTATGTCTTAGCGGGGTAAAAAGGGATAACCTGGTGGCCGGTAGAGGGCGGTGGCTATCTGTCTTGTCTCACCCAGCTTGTCGCTCGTAGCGATAGTGGAGTCTATTGATCTGGTCATATTAACCTACAGCCATGTTTTAAACGGTCAGGCATGTCTTGGCATATTTAAAATGACTTAAAGATCGGCCCCCTCAGTTAAGCGGGATGGATTTTAGTAACTGCTGAACTTGGACGTGCTCACAAAGCTGAGGTTTTCGGCAGTGAGAGGGCACGCCGCCAGTCAATTTGTGGGTTTCCGCAAACCCCAGTCCGTGATCGGGGTCAACATATTCAGGCACTTCATTCATAGTCATAATGTGAAGAAGGAGTTGCGATAAAATTGACTTCTTCATAACACGATCGATCTAACACACTCACCGATATCCGCTCACGAGTGACACGATCTGGATATGCAGCCCAGCTTGTTTCATTTCAGCTTGCTCACTGATGAATTTACCGAACCTGTAGTGAAACAAGAGGCGTTAGCTAGATGCCGCTACTGTCCAGATCAGCCCACCCTTATTTTACTGTGCTCAGACAGGAGCACAAGACCCCGCCTCATGAGTGTCAGCACTAACCAGCTTGACAGTGGGCGCACGCTTGCGGAGCGCCACCACTCTCATCAGAGCCCTGAGTCATGGGGTTTCCTAAAATAGGACGCGCTTCTCCTATAGGTCGAGAGGGCAGCATTTACAAGTGGCTACAGGGTAGGAGTTGCTCATCAACCATACCAACGACAGACTTTTCCGTCTGCCAACATAAGTATTATTTTGTTCGGTCGGAAATTGAATTTATGACGCTTTCCATGGGTATCTCGTATTAAATAGAGGTCCGTTTAAAGTTGAGGCGGGTTCAGGAGAGCCCCGCGAATTTTATTTTGAAAGAGCGATTGCGTGAACGACACAGCCGAAAAAAAGGTGCCCTCCAAGAAGAGAATTAGAACAATGGACCCGGTACTTGGTCAAGGTACTGATAATATACTTGGTATATTGTGAAAATCCAGCAAAGTGATAATATTCGTATTGCGAAAAAAAGGCATGCATTCCGCTGCAATCAATTCATCTTAGACAAGTTCCCGGCTACAGGGCAGTTGACTTGGCCCACCGTCTACAGCTCCGAACCCTAATTTATATGCGAATAATGCCAATTTTGGTATTATTTATGATGATGTAGCCGCCACAAGCAACCAAACTGACAGCAACAGAACGCATTTACACGTGAACTTTTTTATTTTATTTTAAAAAAAAACAAGACAAAAGAAAAGAAACGCCAAACGCCAAACGCCAAACATGCCTTGTGTGGATTATCTGCATTCACATATTTAATCCTTCCAATTAAAACGGTCACCGGACTTGTATCGTCGCGTAATATCCGCCACGTCTTTCACCGGTGCCATAGATACATTCCCTAAGGCGGGACTCTGGCAAAGGTCCAGCTTGCATCTTGATATCATTCAAATCGGATATTTCTTGCCCCATAATTTAATTCATCACCCAGAAGCTCAGGAATTGAGATCATTGGTGAAAAATTGAAATGATAGAAAATTTTGGAGATAATTTCACCCTAATCGCTCAACCCACTCAAAAATATCAGATATTGGGTTAAATGAGGTTTAAAAAATAAGCCCTTCGTCACAAAATAGCAGATTTTATACATCTTGCTTGTGTAGATGACCCTATTTGCATGTGATTGGGTTGGGACGCGAGACAGGATTTCAATTGACCGTGGCTTAGTGCTGGGCCTATATGTGGTTGACCTACAGCCACGCTGTGCCCTCGTATACGATGAGGCTATTAACCCTAATTTAACTTACCTTGAACAGCCCTTTATTAAATTGACCTACTCAGAGTCGCTTGATGACTTCTTCTCCCAAAAGATCCTTCACATTGATCCTTGCAAGTTTCGCATTCGGGTGCAATACATGTAGGGCTCTATTCACCGCGACTTCTGGGGAACTTTGGCTGTGACTGTCCGATTGAAAGCTGGTGCGGCGCAGTCTCGCGGGGGTGGTGACGTTCCTGGAGGGTGTTAGATTGAGCATTCCACGGGAAGCGACCGTGCTTAAAATTATAGAAACCATTGACATATGAGGACTAGTGTGCAATATGGGAGATGACGGGCCCAATCAGAGCCGATGAAGTAACCGGACCTGACACAGGAACCTCAAAAGAGCAAAAACCCCACGTTAACCGAAAATTCCTCCCGACTTTCTACGTTTCACTCTCAACCTCACTGATGTGAAGGAAACTCGGGTTCAATATGTACAAGCCAAGTACAATATTAGAATGGAGTTTTATGGGAGTTATAATAGCGCAGGCTGCATTAATCATAGCCCTTCAAGGGTGAGTAGATAACGCTAGTTAATTTGCCCATACATTTTAGGAAAGCTAATATGTACCAGTGTGGTCCTAAGCAGGTATTTGGACTGGATCAATCCTCAAGTCTATCAGGTCCCCCACTCATATGCCATTCCGACTACTTTTACCGTGTCTACTTTGGGCTGTTTCTTCCAAATTGTCGCATCAAGAATAATGTTCAGGTTTGGGCACAGTGCCTCATAAACTTTTGTCTTTCCATCACGCTGGGATTCCAACGCAGACAGGCCAGACAAACTCGCGATTCTTTTGTCCACAGTCATGATATGCATAATAATCCCTTGGTTAAAAGCGAAGTGCCATTTTGGAAACTGACCGGCCCAATTTTGATCGCTTGCATCATTCTCTCCGCCCTGTCCAGTATTGCCATGTGCCTGTTGGCCTACCGGCTACACTTGGAGTTTGCTTGGTCATTGTACGAATATATCAGTCCTAATAGACAGATGAAGAGTCGGCATTTGAGATCTCAAGTAAGCTTGACACCGGAGAGGAATGGACATGACGCTGACATTGTTAAATTGTTATACCTCATATTTCTTAAAATTATAGATGTCCTTCTCATTATATTTATAATATTTTATGATTTTGCACGTGTTCACTATGTCCAGCATGAATTTGGCTTGACAATGGCCATAATACCCGCCGCTGTTCTTTATGCAACTCTAGCAACGTATTGTGTAAAGAGGGAGTCCAAGATTGGAATGGCCTTCATGTTTGTATGTTCAATTATTCCCAACCATAATCCCTGTATGCTAACTACGGCTATCTTAGGTTCTTCATATCGGAAATATTGCCTATCTGAGTAGCAGGCTGTATCCTCTTTACGGCAATAACGTCGTGTCCAGAACATTTATGAAGGAGCAGATGATCCTTCTCGCTTCTATCGGACTCATCTTCGCCATCATCTCCGTCATTACTGCAGGAATTTGCGTTTAGAATTTCAACAAGGGGCTGAAGCCACTGCTGTTAGGTCAGGAACGGAAAAATGTGTCTGGCTATGGGCTGGAGGCAGATGGCTCAAGATTCCAAAACAGAGGCGAGCCTCAACCGTCCCGTCGTTTTGACCTTGAATAGTTATTAGTTCGTACCGAAAATTACTCTCCAGTATAATAATAATGCCCGTACCAAAAAGAAGTCTGGAATATTCACATTATCAATAAATACCAATAATTGGTTAAAATAATTAATACTTTAATTTGATACCCCTAATTGAGTTTCAGTTTCATTTATTTTGTACTTTGTTTGAAATGCTGTCTTCACCAGTAAATCAATCACAGATGGGGAAAGAGGCCAGCGCAATGATTGGTTGCAATCACTACAAAACAAGGCTAGTCGGTGTTGTGTTAATCTAAATCGAGGAGAGATAACTTCTATATCCTCTGTTACTAATATCTTATTTTATAATCTTGGCCAATAATTAAATACAGCATCCAAAAAAGTAACAAGAAGACACTCGCAAAATAAATAGTGTTATTCTGCCATGATACAGTAGTTTTTTCAGTAAGTGAAAATAATCAGGCTTGTTTTTACACATGAGTGAACATAAACTGGAACTAAAGGAAAGAAGAAAGCTCCTATGATGAAACAGTACCATATATATTGATTCACTCTTTTTTGGCCACAAATTTGCGAGATGTTCCCTTGACACCGTGAATTACATTCCCAGCCCTCCACCTTCCGAGAAGTTGATGAGATTGAATGGTCACGATAGCACTCGTTTCCACAAGCTATACCGAAGTATTTATAATATTTCCCGAACAGATATTTGAGCATAATCTTTACTCATACTCTCGTCGCGAATGGCTCAGGGCTCTAGTGCATGGTCGGAGCTTGTATCTTTGTAACAGTCTAAGCTCATAAATGCTCTCTGGAGATTCTCGGACAGACCATATACGTTGACTATTTCATCACCACCACAAGTAGTTTCGCCGCCACCAACGCACATGGTAGAGCACTCGGAATCCCTAACTTTCGCCACATCGAGGGCAAGCTCCCACTCACAGGAGCACGTATCTCCTCCCTGGACGGCCCAGTACATGTACATTTTTTCTTGACAACAATTGCCGCAGTTTTCGACCCGCGTTGACTTTGTATCGGTGACGTAGGCTTCCGCGAGAACTTGGTGTTTCCCAGGACGCTTGAAGCAACAATATGAAATAATGTCATTGGGATCTCCGGGGGGTTGATCCCATTAAGATGTCGGACCCGTGCAGTAAGCTCGTATCCTGGAATTAGATGGGAAGAACAATCTCCACCTAGCAGCGACGTATTTTCTGCCCAAAATACCTTTGCGCTGATGACGCGCTTGGTGACGCTTGCCACCTGTCACTCTTCGTGGCGATATGCCAGCGACCACAGTTCAGTGTTGTACCATTGGCGACAGTAACACCAGATGGAGGATCAACTTTCGTTTTTGTATACTCATTAAATCCCGAGGAGGGACTAGTAGAGTTGGCGGTTGCGTCGAGTTGTCTGCCTGCTGGTGAAATGCAGAGAACAGTGCCAAATGTGTAGCTGGCTGGTTGAAGGTTTGAGCCATCACTGTAGAGCCAGGGATTGTATTTAAGAATTATGGAAACTCTGACCCTTGTATCAGCAACAATTCTCGTACATGTGTCCGTCGACTGTGTTGTAAAAGTTTTGCATTGTGGAGGGAGACAGATTGCTTCCAGCATCGATACTTGAACAGTTTCGAATGTAGGGGTTGCCCATGAAGAGAGAATCCGAGGATACACCGAGCTTCTCAGCTGCCTTGTTATAGGTGTCGCCCTGTCTTGCTTTGTAAGTTGTGTTAGATAGGCACCACGGTGTTGGTATAACCTTTGTCGGCAACGGGTGGTTGAGAATTTGTAGGCTGGCTATACAAATGACACCCTTTAACTGCTATTTTAAGAGCGTCTTGATAAAAGCTGTAGGTTCGATAGATGGAGTAGAGACTCTTCTGCATAATTCGAAGGCGATCTAAGTAGCAAGTAGAACAATGGTCCTTGTCTGACATGTCTTCGATCTGCTGAATGTCAGGGGATCCTTCAATGAGGCTAAGGGGTTCCCCTGGGAGTTCAAACCAGTCTCCCGAGGGTTGATTCGGAGTCTGTTGGTCTCTAGTGTCTCGTATTTGATGGGTTCCCATATATACTTCCAGGTGTATTATTTAAAGTCTAGTTACACATTGAAGAATGTCAGACGGGGTAACAACATGGTTATTTCAATGACTATGAACACTATCTCACTGAAACGCATAGCATAGAGTATAATCAATAAATTGCTCACCAATACGAGTAACTATCCTATGCACGACGAATGTTAATAGTGCAATCTATAATCCCATATCCCATGACCAGATTACCTGCTGCAATAACTTAATTGTCGTCTTTATACACCCTGTCAACTGGGTAAAGACCATCCTCAGGCTCTGCGCCTCCTCCACGACCCTCTGTAATTTCATAGGCCGCCATGTAATTCTTAAAGGTCGACATCTTTCCTTTGGGATGCTCTTCAGTGCCCACGGCAACAGAAACCTTCAGGGAGGGGATTCGTGAATGGCTAACGACGTTTCCCATGCAGGTGACCCGCCAATTGAGATGGCGTCTCAAGAATGGAACCACATTCTTCGGCTCCATGTCCTTCAACGGAGTCAGATCGTCAATGCCTTCATTGCTCACTCGTGTGATAAGCGCATTTGTAAGAACGATGCGGCCTGTAGTTCTGGTTTGATCCTCGAGCTGTTTACGGCAGTTGCCACAACTTGGGATATCCGGGTTCGTCTCCACCGCTGCGGAAAAGTTGGGAATTTTTCCAACGAGGTTTTTCGCACCGTCATAGTCGAGGGCATTGAGGGGGACATCACCAATAAAAACATGGATTGTGAACATTTTTCCCTGCAGGGCCATCCTACTTTTCGTTATTACCCAGAGAAAAGAGTCTTGATAGTAGGGTTTCGCTCACCTTTCATAAACAATATTTACAACATAATCATTTCGCGGACCCTCGACCGGGGTCTCCAGTGATAGACTGCCCTGCATCGCTTGGAGATTGGAATTTGGCGTATTCGCAGTCTCGTCGCGCAACTGGGCCGCACGCCTCGATGAGTTGTACGTGCAGTTCAAGAATTTAATCAGGGAGTCCCTGTGCTTGTCGACGTCGTATTCACCAGTATTTTCAACCACATGCTTCCACTTCTCCAGATGTTCATATGTGTAGCCGAGAGCAGTGACCTCGCGGACATCAGCGGAGTTGAAGTAGCTTCCGTCAACGCCTTTGTGGAATGGTCTGAGAACGTCCTGGGGCTCGTCACGATTCTTACTGGGAATCCCGAAATTGCCAGGGTCGATGTCTCGAGGATCCGTGCCATCAAACCAGCCACCTTTATCGCCATGCAGAACCTGCCAGATGGCGAAGAGACGGTCGACGTTGCTGGTATCGGTTAGTACCAGAAGTGCAAGAAGATGTCAATTAGAAGAGTTTTACCAGTGATGAAGCCAAAAGATGGGATCAAACGCAGCCATGGGCACGTGCGACATGTGGCCCATCTGGCTATTGCCTTGGGCATCTGGTTGAGTTGGGGGACCACCACAGAACAAGTGCATCACATCGTGGAGATGCTCGGCGGAATCAAATGCGAAATCTCCCAGTTTTCCCCTGTCAATCCCATCAGGAAATCGCTTGCTTGCAAAACCCTCAAAGTTGTTGATGGTGAGCAATCGATAGAAAGCATCTCTCAGGCTGGCCGACAGGTTTCCCTTGCGGGAGTGCTCGTCGCCAGAAAATGTGTAGGAGCGAAGCGCGTCTACAATGGCGCGCGTGTCAGCCCACTCCTTCTCACTTTTCGCTTCAATATTTTCCAGTACCCTGGCGTGACGAATGGTGTGGGTGTACTTGGCGTACTGAAGATTGTTAGTAGTCAATAATTTATCATCAAATTGGAACATGCCTGGAGAGTTGCCTCCTCCTCCTTGTTCTTATCATCTTCATCCTTATCATATTTGTTCCCCTTTCGTTTGATGTCACTCAGATCAACCTTGCTATCGGTAATCCGGAGATTCTCGAGTTCTTCTTGTCCCATAGTCCATCCCTTTGGCATATTAAACCGCACAAAAGCGTTTGGGATATCCTCTTCACCGCGAGGAGTCCTCAGACGGATCGTGGAGTGCTCGGGGTCCAGAACAATGGGGACATTGTAGTCCTCATCTGGGTGAATTTTGAGATCGGGGTTTTGGAGAACTTTAAGAGCGTGCTGTTCGATTCTTAATTCATCATCAGCACCAGTGGACATTCGAAGAGGCTTTTTCATGGCCCAATCCCAATAAGGAAAACGCCAATCCTTTGCGACTCTGAGGAGATCCTTCTTTTCCTCCTCATCTTTAAATTCTTCAGCCTGTTCTTTCATCAACTCATAGATCACTTGCTGCCAAGCCGTTAGTAAAATCACCGGTAAAATTTGTGTTTCAGAACACACCTCCCACAGGAGCTATAAGCTCTGTGCCAGGTAGTAAACAAAACACTGGCGTGGGTGCAATAACCCTCTTTGGATGTTTTCCCCACACGCCCGTCTTCATCCCAAGGGACATAGGGCTTACCATGAATTCCTAAGACCGATTTAGTGTATGAGTTCCATGTTGTGACGATGTTTAACAAACCAGCAATTTGGAACCAAGAAAGCTTTTTGGCGGGGTCCATTTTCATAAACTTCAAGAAAGCAGGGAAAAAAAGCATACGCTGCTTTTCGATATCAGGATCATCCGAAGTGAACCATTTGTCAATCTCCATCCGGACGCCGACTTTGCGCAGAATTTTCGTCTTGTCCGAGTCAAGATCATCTTGAATGCCTGTAATGGCGTAAGGGTCATTTTTGGTTGGTGTCATGATTAGAAATGATGATGGTGGGTAGATTGCGGATGCCTTCTTTCTTTTGATGAGAAAATGTGCTTTTATAGGTATTATTTTCCCAGGAGGGGTGGTACAAAATATCAACATCACCTTCACTGTCTATAGGTCAACCCTGTAAAGGCTATGGACATAATGAGGAAAACGCTAAGATATTCAGACAAGGGTTTACACTTTTCAACTGTCATGATTCGTTGGCATGCCAATCTATTGTTGCCAGCTTGTGGCTCCTCCTGCAAGGCGTCAATTGAGGCTGGCTGAAAATATAGATCGGCTGTATCTGAGTTGCAGTAAACAACCTCGCGATTCCAGTCTGGGTCTAGACTATTGACAATCTAGAACGTATTTCTGAATGGCGGCACCTGCAGTAGAATCCACATGGATCCCGTTCTCCACTAACCTGAGACAATGCGGTTTTCCGCCGCCAAAGCAGAACCCCAGTATCTCTAGTGAAGGAGCTCACTTCAAGGTATGCGAGACTAGGACACATAGTTCAAGGCGTGCCTAATTCACAGCTTGTTGGATTCCAGATGAGCCGCAAGAATCTGCAGCCATGCATTAGCTCCAGATAACTGCAAGTTGGGGTGGATATCAGGGTCCGGGTGGCAACCGGAACATGCGCAGAAGCACCACATAGGTCGGTATAAGCATGCTGATGGTATACAATCTGGACGAATGAAGTGGGTTAATATTCCAGCCATAAGCTGGGAGGGCTTGGGAAATGGATCAAGCGCGCGCGAATTGTGATAAACTAGCCTGAATAAGAAAGGATTGCATATCGCATTTCGATAGTCTATGTCAGAAATGCCGCTTTGCATATTTCCCTGCTTTTTTCTTCAGGCCCCTGAGCACAGTCCCGTCGAAGAACGCATCCGACGCGTCGGGAGGAACCACCCTTGCGTTGGTCAGCCGCGTGGCCAGCCTCCGCATGAAGGTGATGAGAGCAAAGTTGACCATGCGGTGGTTGTAACAGGTTAGATCGGTGGATCGTAACAAGTCTATTGAGTACTAAATTCAGCCGGGTCTCCATAGAGACCTCTCAGATAGCATGGGCGCGGAATTAAATCCGGATATACGTGTGAGGGGGGAAATAACGAAACGTACGGATCTCAATCAGGCTATGAGGCCATCTTGGCGTTGCTGATGACATTCACCAGTCTTCCGCTATTTCCCAGCACGGCACCAATTGCGCCGTTTTATTTATTAAATAGTTCCGCTGCTAAAACAGCCGAGTATTTCCCTAACTCATGTCCAGCGAGCCCCTATGCGGAAAAAGTATTCCCAATGTGGCCATGGCATCCGAGACATGGCGTTGTCCTCTTTCGCAGCATGGTACTTGATTGGCTTGGCACACTGTCGAGACCGCCTACAAATGTGGAGCTGCCGGGCTCACTAAACATCATAACATGTGCAGAGTTGGTAGAAGTAATGCATCCATAAAAGATAAGATGTATGTGCATTATTCTAAAGTACCTACGCTATTACCATTGAGTACTTAAATTTTCTAATCTTGTTTCTTTCTAAATCCCTCCCTTGGTACCAAGTAGCCAATATTTACTGGGAACATCTATCCTAGGGGCTCTTCCGAAAGGCTATGCAAACCAAAGTGGGAAACGTTGGAAAAATTAGGGAGAAGCCAGCCAAGTATGCATGTTCACATTCAAATATCACTAGTAGAACTACGCAACAAAGAGTTGCGTCACTTCATTACTCTTATCAAAGTCAAATCTTGATTACCGGCTTCGGTTTTTTTTATGATTATCATATATGCAAGAGATTATGCACGACTGTTTGATTAATTTGAGTTGCAAAGGGAATAGGTGTAGGGTAAATGAAGAGAAGGTAGGTTTTCAGATCCCCAATCACCCTTCCTTACTACCTTAAGACTACAAGGATTAGGAGATGATTGAATATGCATCTAGTTTTGTTGAGAAATCGAATTATGAAAAAGAGGTAAACAGTTGAGGTGGCACCACCCTAGGTCAATACTACTTGGAATTCCGTGATGTTTTTGTATTCGAATTTCACTTATCCTGAAATAAGGCCTGTAAGCTTTCGCTGTAGTATACACACTAATAAGCTGTACTGGCAATGAATTCTTTTATATACGACCGCATCTACTAAAAATACAGGATATGCTTCTACAACGAATCCAAGACTATATAAAGAGGGACGTGAAAGATATATTGACGTTGCTACTGGCATACCAGCTGATTTTCAAAATGCCGCCGGAGATGTTTTATGGTGCACTTTTTAATTAAACTTGACCACATTTTATTGTATGGATGCACAGATATATAGATAGTGGAGGAGTTTGGCACCTGTTTTGTAGGTTCAACGTCGGATAAGACTGACATAACTAACACTTTTTGAAGGACTATGGCAAAGAAAGCCTAGTCTGGTCATCATACTAAGGAGATGGAAAATAACAAATAACTGGCGTATTCTACATCGAAAATGACTTACAAATAATATTGAAGCTACCCTATCGGTTGCCGAAATAAATTTCTCATATCAGTTTAGGTTGGCCTCACTCCTGACGCTGTCAACTCTTCCTCACTCTCATTACCATTCTCTCGACACCTTGTTCCCCAAGTGGTGCCGCAATCTTTCATGGACAGCTTATCTGGTACACCATGGTTCATATTGCCTACTTCAGTGTCGGATTTCTGATTTTCTTTGTCGTTGTTATTACTGGAAATGTTTGTTGAAAAAGTTGGAGGCTTCTCGGCACTGTTTTCCAGCGTGTTGTCGGAGTTTCGAAGTTGAAATACTCCACCACTAATCGAGCCAAGCTTATGGCTGAAGAATCGAATGAGAGGTCCAAGCGTAGCAAGGCTACCAGCTGTGACAGCCAGGCCCGTCTCAATTGTCGACCAAAACGAAATCCCAATCGTCGCCCCTATTTATATATCAGAATATTGAGGTGGCAACGAAACGTTTGAAAGATCTTACACAGAAAATCTGGATCTGTAAATGTCTCAACATAAGGGATCCGCACCACCACAGCTGAACTAGCACTATCGCTCATTAGTAATTGTAACCTGCTGGCTCAGTAGTAAAGGGATGACAAACACGTAGGCCATCGTCATAATAGGAATGAGCGCAATTTTACTCCTTCGCCCCATATTTAACTTCCAAATCAAAAACATTGGGAGTATAGCACATGTAAAGTCAGATATTATTGCAAACGTACTATAAACATACGTGAGAGCAATAATAACTATGATATCTATGCAAGATCCTGGCTGATCGCGATTCCAGTAATATTGAATTGGTCGACACTGAAGAATACTAACAAAAAAGAAAACGATTCCAGTCATGGCAGTAAGAATCATAGTACCATAAATAAGAAGCTTATCAATCTTTCGAATCGTAATTCGCAAGAGGAAATATCCAATCGAAATTTTAGATGCAGTCATTGTGAGGCAATACCAAAACATGCAAAACCACCAACACTAAGAGCAATTAGTATCTTTTGTGGTCATGTTTTATGAAGTTGTATACCATTTTGGCCCTTCGGTAGTCATGTTCCGTCAGATCTACACGATGCCGGCCAGTTCCATAGCGAACTGCGTAAAACGAACTGACACAATAGAGGGTGAAGAATACCTTGAATAAAGGTGAGGAATGTGGACATTCGAAACAAATATTCTCAACTTACGAGAGCAGCCAACATAAACCAATCGTCAACACCAAAGCTTTTTACAATAATAGCTCTAGCGTAACATCTTAGCATCGTGGCAATCCAGGAAGATATGAGAAGAACCCATAAGGTGACCACGAGGTCACCGCTGCAATTCTCGACTGTCATGGTTCTTGTACGCCGAGGCCAGGAGGTTTCATATCAGATTGATGTGGGGGATGTATTATAACGAAATAGCTGGGTATTTTAGTCATATTCAGCCACAAATCAGTCCGTTGGAAGACTACTTCTTCCTCTCCTTGTCTCAGCGCTTACAAGTCTCCACCAGGATAACACCAGGTGACATTCAGAGACATTTTCTAGTGCCACTAATAAACGTTGATAGGTTGCGTAGTGTCTACATATTCAGCCACATATGGGTCTAGGCCCCTCCAAACTTCCTTAGTCAGAGAGGTTGGCAAGACTTCGGAATAAATTATTTCTTGCCCATTGTGGCGACTTGGGGGAACCGTAATTAGTCTGACGTCTCTCCTGGTTTGAGCAGTTCTGGGGCTACACCAGTTAGTCACACAATAAAAAAGTCTCACTTTTACCAACCAGAATTTTGGAGCGAGACAAATAAGAATAGTATGGGTGAATTTCCACATAGCACTTACAACTAACAATGGGGTTTCTTAATGCAAGTCCCCATGCCCATGGATTAATTGGTGATTTTGGTCGGCCGTAAGCCGCAGAAGCGCGCATCAGGTGTTATGTGGACCTTGGTACGAAAGCTTGGTCTTAACATCAGGAAGAATCGAGAATCATCTGGGATGGCGTGCGCCTTTGCTGATAGGCTTTCAATCAATGTTTTAAAGTACAAAGTAGAAATTCAAAATGTCTCACTGTCCAGGTTCGAGATCGTATACATCCTTCCTTCACTTCACCATAATGACATCAAGTAAACCATAATCATAGCGCTTCGTCGCTTGCGGCTAGTCAGATGAATCATTATGTGGGGGCAAAGTAATACACTATCCTGATGGGAATTAGGCCCTGCTCGGCTCGCAATATAACAAAACTTTCCATACAAAAGGTATAGGGATTAGAAGCTAAAAAGACAAGCCTTCCCATATTTTACTAAGATCTTTGGTATTAATAAGGGGGTTCCTTATTTAGTAGCTTAGCTATAAATACTTAAGATATTCTTTTCTTTCCTATCTAAGAAGGGAATAATTACTAAGCCTTTTTAAATAAAAATTGTATTTTTAACTAAAAATTGTATTATATTTTGTTCTAGGTTAAAGGTATTTTTTTAAGGTAGATAAAATATAAACTTTTATATTTCTAAGGCTATTTAAACTACTTATAAGATTATAATTAGCTTTAAATTAGAAAAATAAATATAATAATTAATATAAATAATATTAAGGATTATCTTAATAATATTAAAAATATTCTTATACTAAATCTTACCTTTAAATATTACTTATTTAATTATAATAAAAGTAAATATAAAGATATATAATTTATAATACTAATCCTATGGATAGTTAGAAACCTAGGTAGACTAATAGCTACCTTTGAAAAATCTAAATAATTGCTTTCTAGCCCTAATATCTTATTTAAGGAGCTATTTTAAATACTAAAGTTAATTCTTTATATATTAATTTTATAGTTAACTAAGAAGAAATTAATAAAGGGTATTAAATACTAATCTCTTTATATAAAACTTATAATATTCTTATATATCTAGGTTAAGGCTATACTTAAAGGGCAATTATATATTTCTTTGGAATATCCCTAAGTATAGTCTTATTAATCTTCTAAGCCTATTATAAGGTATTTCTTTTACTATATAATATATTTATTAAGCAACCTAAGAATAATTTTATTAATCCTAAAACTATAATATAATTAGGGCTATAATTATATTATAGATATATTAGAGTAGTTAATAGTATATATATTAATATCTTTATTTCTTTAGAAAAATAATAAAAATAATATAAATAAAAGTTAATAATTATATAAATTATACTATATATTATATAGCTAGATAGAACCTTTTTATATATATTAGTAAAAGCAAAGGGTTTTATTAATAATTTAATATTAATAAGGTATATTTATTTTAAAAGCTTTACTATTCCTAAGTATTAGTTTTATTTTAGTAATATTAGGTTTAGTGGTTAGGTAGGCCTTCTTACTTTATATTTAGAAGTTTAATATTATCTTTAAGAATAGAATTTAGGGCTAATAAGCCTAAGAATAAAAAGGAATTATATAATCTATAATATTCTTACCTTTAAATTATTATAGAATTAGTATTTAGTTAATTAAAAAGAAAGTTTAGAATCCTAAGAATATTAGCTTTTAAATATAAGATTAAATATTAGGTAATAATTATTTATATTTATACTAAGATTTAGAACTTTATTAAAGCCTATTAAATATCTATAGATATAATATTTATTTCTATTAATATTAATTTCTTAGAAAGTATAAGAAATTAAATAAATAATAATATTAATACCTTAAATTTGTAGTAATTAAGGGAGTATATTATAAAGGACTAATAGAAGTAATATTAATTATATATAGATAATATAAATATTATCTAAGAGTAGTTAAATAAGTTATTAAAAGCAAAAGAAGAGAATCTAGGTTAAAAGGCAGGATATATATTATATATATATATTATAGTTATATTAGGTTAAAAATATAATACTAGCTTTAGTGAAAATTAAAGGGGTAGCTTAAAGGCTGGTAGGGTATGTATAGTGTAGTTTATTCCCTAAAATATAGTAGGCTAGTACTTTATATAGGCTATAATCTTATTTAATAAAATTAGAAATTAGGGGAATAATATTTTATAATTTGAATACTTTTTAGATCTATAATAAAGAAAAAAATATATATATATATAAATTAGTATTCTAAAATTAATATTTTAAAGTTAAAATATAAATTAAATAAAAATTAGAAATATTATAATTATTTAAATTTATTGTAATTCTTATATTTATCTAAGTTAGGGGATAATATAGTAAATTACCTTTTATTTATAGGGCATTTTTAGCTATAAGCTGAACCTAAGTTGTATTTTTAATTTATTGCATTTTTAATTATAATACTAATATATTACCTTTTTAATTATAAATAACTTAATATTTTATATTCCTATAGCTTCTTATTTTTATTCTAATAATTTAATAATATTATTAAATATAAATAATAAACTTTTAATTATTATTTAAACCTCTAATAATCCTAATAACTTCTAAATTACTCTCTAAAATATGTACTCCTTTAGGCTATCTATTAATATATTATATTAAATAATAAAGATAAGGATTTCCTTAATAAATATTATAAACTTAATTAGTTTATTATCTATTACTTTATTCTTAAACCATAATTATATATTACTAATAATAACTTTTAGATTATATATTCCTATAATTTAAGGACTTTAATAAGCTATAATAAAAGAACTTAATATCTTTACTAATAAACCTTACCTTTTAATAATACAATAAGGCCACTTAGCAAGCTATAAGGATAATCTAATTAAGGAAAAAAATAAGGCTATCTATTTTCTTAATAAGCTTAGTGCCCTAATATATTATAATAATAATAGTTATACTAGGGTAAGTTCTTAAGAATTACTTAGATCTTCTTACTAATTATTATTATTATTAAAATCTATAAAAAAATTATTCTTACTCTAAAAAAGAATATATCAAAGAAAGGTAATTCTAGTAATATTACTAGCCTTAATAGTAATAAGCTTAACTTTCTTAGTTCCCTTAAAAACTAGCTTATATAGATTATACTAAAGTAGACTATTATTTTATAATATAATAGCTAGGTTACTATATTTACTAAAGGCAAACTCTTACTATTTATTATTATAATAAATATCCCCTATTTTATAATTATAAGAGGTTCCTAATTTTATTATAATTAGAAATATCTTCCAAATTTTTATTAATCTAGCTAAGTTTTAGTATATTTTATTAATAGGAAATAGAATCTTAGGCTATTATTAAGTAATATTATTCTTAATCCTATTATATATTACCTTTTAGGCTAAGGGCTTCTTAAATATACTCTTATCCTTAGCTTAAACATTTATTATAATCTTTAATATATAAAAAATCTATTTATTAGTCTATTATAGCTTTATAGCTTTTAGTTTCTTTTTAGCTTAATTAGGTATATAAGACTTTCTTTTTAGCATTTTTTTTATTAATAGAGATAAAGTAAATAATTAACTTAAATTAATAGCTTTAATTAGGCTATTTACTTTAATTAAATTATTACCTTTGTCCAAATTATTACCTTTGATCAAATTATTAGCTTTAACCGAGCTAATAGGTTTAGCCGGGCTAATAGGTTTAAATAGGCTTTTAGTTAAGTTATTAGCTTTAGTAGAGTTAATAGCTATAGTAAGGTTAATATATAAAGGTAAGTTAATAGCCTTATTAATAGCCTTATTAGTAGCTTAGATATCCTTATTATTATTATTATTTGTAGTTAGCAATAGTAAGATTTAAAGGCAA
>PGGA01000015.1:929963-979242 GCA_004380915.1 Calonectria pseudonaviculata
AGTTATAACAATAAGCGCCTTTACTATTATTAATAACTAAGGGCAGTATCTTTAGGTTAGTTCTAAGGGGGACTATAGTATATAAGGCTTATAGTAATGGTCTGTTTTAAATAAACCTTTGTAAAGGAAGTAAATTATGGTCATATTATAGGCCAAGATGCGAGGCGATGGGGTTCATCCTAAAGAAGGTTAGTTCTAGGAAATGTGGAATGAAAGCTACTTATGGTATATGGGGTATGCTAATTAAAATAGATGTATTGCTTGTTCCTGGTTATCTTTTGTTTTGTTGCGAGCCGAGCAGGGCCTTAGCCAAGACGTCTCTGGGGAGAACGAAAAATAAAAGTTGTGGTCAGAGAACTTTCTTTTTAGTCGTAAAGCTATGGCGTGGCCTTTTTCTTTATTTAAGCCGTCTAATCTTGGTCACACATGTGACAACCTACAAATCCTTGCCATTGAACGTTGCTTTCTTTTTATCTTTTTATCTTTTTGGGGGGGGAGGGGAGTTAGCTACAGCCCAGTGTATTTTATCGGCTATAAGACAAATATTCTTTATGCAGTTGCCCCCACCATCTTTCTAAAATTATTAATTGCGACTACTTACATTACTTTATGGTGTTGTTTCTCTGGTTGTCGGGAGTGTGGCCTCCGCCGTTATTTTCTATCTTCCGCCTCAATTCTAAACATTGAGCGTCCGTCACTTAAACTCATCCTTGTCACATAATATAACGTCTACATCCCCGTGCGCAGTCCCTAGCGCAGTATCAGCAGAATTCTCAATACTTATTCCTCTTTCCTTCCCTCCATGTTTGTATTTCCAATTCACTTGTGATTGGTTGATAAACAAACAGTGGACTCAACCAGGGGATATTTTCATACGGGACTACTTCTAGATGTCTTATGTTGTGCTTATACACTAAAGCCTGGAGAACCTAGATGGTATCATCGCCTCCATGAGGGCCCGGGACCAGCTCCGAGATCTTAGGATGCACCGGATCCAATGACAAAGTCTTGATCTCCTGAACAATTCGACCCTCGGCGTGTTTCTCAAGTGCCTTCTCACACAGTCTCACATCTAGACAGTTCAATATATTCCTTTCCAAGAATTGCTATGCGGAGTGTTGGTAATGTTGGATACAACGTAACTGAGCAGCATTGTTCCATAGTTTGAGTAAGATTAATATGATCCGGGCGTCAAGTCGAGTTGACGGTCAACCATGTACTTGATGACATCCCGAATCGTGGCAGCTCTTTCGCCGTTGAGGAGTTTCCCCATTGTGCAAGCAGCCAGCCCTTGAAAACATCTTCGTTGGAGCAATGAGGGTCTGGAAGCCATCTCTTGGACTGGTCGGAGATTCTGTCCCAATACCGATGACGAGGGCTTACCGGACGGTCCAGCCCTTTCCGTGCATACGCTGAGATTGGCAAACCAAAGATGCCGAATTTTTTTTTTTGAAATCAATCAAGTAGACATTTGGCAATCTTTGATGGGAATCAAGGCTAACCAGCATGATGTTCCGCGGGTGAACGTCCCGATGCATGACATCTTAAAACTCTAGGTTGGCCTCCATCTCCATGGCCTTGGCGAGAATGTCGAGCCTCTGCTGGGGAGGGACATTTTCAGACTACCCGCTTATCAGGAGTGAATGCATGCTCGTTCCCGGCATCCATTCAGTGAGAATTAGGTGAACGTTTCGTTTCATGGTGGGGGAACCGAGAATACACGTGTCGAATGTCCATGATCCATAATATTTGGGAACTTTTATACCTGGAGCACCGTAGTGACTCAGATGCTCATATGCCGCGGCCTCGCGAGAAAATGACCGCTCGACGTACCAAGTAACATCGGTATCGCCGCCAAACTTATCGTGAAATGCAGCATAGAGTGGGTCGTATATCTTGGCAACGTAAAGCTGTTCGTCGTCATTGAGGGTGCATTTCACGACTTGTGCTCCGTCAACACTGCGCCCGTCTCTGCAGGCAATCTCGCCCATAAGGCGAAGGGTGGAAGTGGCGGGATCTGGATGAACAGGCGTCGACCTTTCAGGCGATATGATGCACCACTTAGCCTGCGTAAAGTAGGCCACGGTGTGTCATAGTCTGTGCTGAATGGAAGAGGTGGGACATGGCGCCGAATAGTGAGCTTCAGGCTAGGATGGTAAGGGAACTCGGGCATGCGTGAATCTGGTATTGGTGCCCAGTCGCTCTTGTTTTTGACTTTGAGAGGATCACATTCAACGTAAACATCGGGGTAGAAGAAATCAGCCAGTGCATTTTTGAGGTGAAATGCGGGTGGAGAGATAGATTGTGAGAAAGAAGGAAGCAAAGCAGGGAACAAGATAGGAAGATGCACGGCATGGAAGCGCCCAGGCTGTCAGGCAACAATTGTTGGCTTCTCTTGGTTGAGTGGAATTGGTTATTTCATTCATCTTCCACGCCACGGGACCCCACAGTTGTAGTTGTTGGTGATGGCCATTAATTAAACAAGCAAAACAATTGGTGTCGGCAAAAGGCCGGGAAACTGCATCAGGATAATTCGCCTAAGCCAAAAATAGGCTTTGCTTCCGTTTTAGCAGGTGGTGGTGGTTTTTAGCACAGAGGCTACCTTTAAGGACTAATTTGCCTTGGGCTGTTTATTCGGCACAATAGTTCATCAGTGTGATCATACTTTCAGACATTGCCATTATAGTATTAGAACATAATGGTGACTCCAAGGGGGGTAAGGACAAACCACTCACCATCTATACCCTGCTCAGCTTACTGTTCCAAGTTCCCATTCCTCTTTTTCTTAGAAATAATTTGCTTCTCTTATTTAGGGTGGTATTAGTGGTAAAATGCTAGTAGTTTGTATACTGCACTTGACAATCTTACCATTGTGAAGAACTGCAACTTGGTTGTGGTTAGTTAGTAAAGGTAGATTTTTAAGTGCAACCCGGACTCTCTGACTAGGCCACAAAAAGCTTCCTTCCGTAAAGGAAAAGAAGGAAATTGGAGAGAGAAGAGAAAAAAAAGGCATACAAAAATAAAGACATACAACAGCGAGGATTCCCCGGTCGTCACCGACCCGAGTACTAATTCACCGCTTCTCAGCTTGACTATGGGAGAGCGGACGGGATCCCGTATTTTCTGAGAGCTATGGTCGTATGTGCCAGGGGCTTGGCTTTATTCAGACTATATTCCAAAAGAGGGCGATCTGAACGTGGATAAAGGAGGTATCAGTTTTCCAGGACGATGCTCCTAGCGTAGGGGATAAAACTTCCCAACGCCATTCACTTCCCTTTGTCCTTAGTATTTACCACGAAAGGATGCAGATCTATTTATAAACTGGGTAATAAAGCATTACACGGTCAAACTCTCCCCACTTCCCTCCTTCTTCTTTCGGTCTCAAAATTGAATATTCAGTGGATGAAGCGTGTTGGGTGGCGTTGTAACTAGTGGAGCCGGTCTCAGTTCCTGAACAAACTGGAATACCCTTGATTTCTTAGCTAGCATGTACATGTACACCTCGGTCCGGGAATCACGCCAGACAAGGTAGTATCCACCGTACCGCATAAAACTATTGACATTAGTCCATTCGGTCTGTGATTGACATCAATTACTATAACTATCCGTTCTTCTACTTTTATCAGTGAATGTTTTGGACAGTAACGATATTGTCTGCGTTCCAGGCTAAGAATGACCCAATCCATGGGGCCAACCAACCCAACTTGATCAAGGTTCTGGCTCGGCCCTATCCATTTGATCATGTACTAGAAGATGCATTGACGAGAAAGATGCCAGGGGCGTTTCTCAGGCTTGGATTCGATAGCTTGACTGTGGATTTGGACCAATCTACGGCTGCATTGGCGATCCGGCTGGGTAGCAAGCGCACAATTGATCGAGCTAGGATTTTGTGTGGTCAACCGACTGGATCGAAATGGCCAGAGTCCATTGAGATGGCTGGGTTCAAGTTTCAAATCAAGGATGTCGTTGTGACAGTTTTGAATTGTAAAACTCCATAGACAACCATCCAGATCTCCAGCTCGGTTGTGATGGTGATCAATGGAAACCCTTCAGGACTCGAGCTCAGCATGTCATGGACCTCGGCCCAGAGGAACACAGATATTATGTTCCAGGCTAATGTTGAATCTCTCAAGGATCTGGTTGTTGGCCTTTCCGGCTCCGATGAGGCTATGTCTGGTATTTTAAACATTAACCTGCCCCTGATGCTAGCGCCAGAAGACCAGAGACGCCGGAATCTCGACTCGCCTACTGTGCCAAAGCATGCCATCGGTTTCACCCTCGCCCAACCCACTGATCTGGTGGAGCAGTACGACTTGATCGATATTTGGGTTCGGACTACCTTTTCGGACTGGAAAGATTTCCTGCCAGTGCCAAGTCGCTTCAAGAATGTGGAGGTAACAGCCAAGATCAGGGTCCTGAATCTATTAATGAAGTCTGCCCGAAGGGTCGCCGTCGACGTGGAGTTGGAGCTGCCAATACCAACAACAGTCGGATCCACCAACCAGAGAGGCAGATTTATCTATGGCCGGTTCAGTGCTATCCCCCTCACTGAAATCGGCGACTACCAATACCAGCTTCAGATTACTGGCACTGACAGAGTAACTATCTCAGAAGCTGCCCAAGTGATAGGGCTTCGGGACGTTTCTGTCGATATTACTGCAGGCATCCCAGGTCTGAAGGCTTTCCTGGACGTAGTCCGAATCAGGGAGCTCAGTGTCGCTGTTGACAAAGCTGGGTCAGAAGTCTGGTCTTTTCAGGGCTGGGCATTGGATATGTATGTCCACAATCTCGAGTTGATGCCTGATGTGGTGCTCTTGCTAGATGCATTTGTTCGGATCGAGAAGCTCCATGGCGAAATGCGGGTAAAAGGCGAAGCCACATTTTGCAGTCCTAAAATCAACAAGAAAGCGACGATTGGTTTTGCGTTACCTGGAACCGAGACCGAGGGATATCTAACGTTTGACTCTCCGGGGGGATTCTCGCTATCTGATGCGTTTTCCAATTTGGATCTCAAGGACATCACAAAGGTACCAGTCTTGAGGGATGTCGCGGATATGAAACTCGTCCGTTGTAGAGTGGGATTGGAGTCAAAAATGAAGCCCGAAACTTGACTGACTATTTCGTCTTTTATTGCCACCATCCGAAAGGATAACCTTTCAGTTGGCCCGCTTCATCTAGATTTGGGGGAGTTTTCCATTCAGTGGCGACGGACTGTAGCCAAAGACGGGTCCCCCACCGCGATCTTGAAGTTTGATATCAGAGCGTTATTCTCGCATGCCCATGCCGCCGTCTCTGCGAGCTATGATGGCGAGGCTGGTACCAGCTCAGCCGATATTAGAGCTGTCAACACCGGTAGTTTCCGCTTGGCCGATCTCCTCGGGGATTTGGTGCCTGGTGCCAACACGGCGTTCCATGACGCACTCGGTGATCTTTCCATGCGAAACGCATCCGTAAGCTTCAATATGGATCTCCATCCGACTCAGTTTGAAGTCTGGTTCGACGGAGCCTCGTTGACGCTGCCGACTGTGCGGGATGGCCGGGTGTAGACCTTGCACACATTGCGGTTGGCCTTTATTGAGGAGGATGCGAAGTCAGAGACATAAGCCAAACTCGAGTAGCCAAAGCCCGAGAAAGCTGTATAGAAGCAGTCCGGCCAGCTCAGTGGTGTAAAACAGCGCACTTTTACCCTTCACGCGATGCTAGACATCAAAACCACCGACAGCACATCGGTTGGTCTGGCTGTGACTCTCTTATCAGTGGGTGATAACACTTACAGGACTATCGATTTCCAGATCGCCTTGGTTGGGAAAGAGAAGCTAAAGCCGAGTGAATCAGAAAGCAGGGTCCAGACAGATGAGGTTGATCCACAGTACAACACCAAGAGCCAAGTCGAAGATCCTGGCCTTGATGCGTTCGCTGCGCATTTGGGCCTGGATATCACCGAAGCAAACATCTCAAAGCCGGATGGGTGCCCAGCCTTTATCACTGGACTAGCTGAGATCAGCGGTAGATTTAGCTCGACCACCACAGATACCTCAGGCGAACCGGCCCAGCCGAGCAGCGAACTCGCCCAAAAGCCGCAGACGAGACTTTCTCTCACTGAGATCAGCTTCCGGGTCCAAACTCTAAAGCCATTCACGGTAGTGGAGGACCCTAGTGTCGTGTTAAATAATATGTATGTAGAGGTTGTGTATCGAGCCGCCGGCATACCGGCCAAGCCTAGGCCAGAACCGACCCGTCCTTCTGCATCCGCACCTTTCACCTCGGGGAGCATTTTCGGTACGCTCATTATTGCAGACTCCATTCCACTCGAGGTTGGATATATGAAACATCAAGATGGACACGTGTTTAGAGCAGTGCTAAGCCGCAAGGAACAAGCTTTTGCGCTGGATGCTGCTGGCGTCCTCTGCCAGTTCCTAAAGCCTGGAGACCATGATTTGGCTCGGATCAAGACGATTCCAAATAGGCCCGACTGTGGTCCTCAAACCGAACCGTTTTCGAACTTGCCAATTGATTACATGGAGCTTGTATTCGAGCCAAAGAAGGCAATCGAAATATTAGCCCACAGATCGTCGGTTTGGTCAGGAAACTGTACCGGGGCAACCTTTACCCTCAAAGATGTTGGTATTCGGGTTCGTGTTACCTGTGTAAATTCAACACCTGAACAAGACCCATCAAAGACAGGGCCTAAGTACATGGCAGATGTCTACGTCTCCGGACGTCTCGAGATGCCTGGTTTTGTCCCCGCAACAGCGATTCTGAACATTGGCAGAGGGCGGGACTCTATGCTCACTGCTATTATTGAACCAGGCGAGAATAATGGCAATAGCACCGAGATCACGCGTCTGACAGAAAGTATCCCACATCACGGCAGGCCGTGGGTTGAGCTAGCTGCTGAGCCGTTGCCGGTCCGATTTGCCTCTCATGCCGAGCTTCTGGTCAATTTTACAATTGGAATCGTCTTTATCCGTGGCGAGCTCGCGGGTGTTGGCTGTGCTAAAGTGTTGACAAGGGCCCCAACTAAACAAGATTCTGCTCCGAATGAACCTGAAGCCATCAGCCCCGACCGCAAGGAGATAAAAATATCAATGATTGGCTACGCTATCGGCGAGTCAAACAGCGACGGCGTCATCATCATCATGTTATGCGCTCCAAAACATCAGAGAAACATCACGGGGGAGAACTTCTGGCCAATAGAATCTGTTAGGTACCTTATGGGAAGAAAGGTGATTCTTGGAATGGCGGGTCAGAATCGAGTAACTGCGTGTCCAATATCCGACTCTTTGTTCCTAAAATAGCCTTTTCACAAAAAAGTTAGAAATCTGTTCATAGTAAGTTCCATATATGCCGCCATTCTCTGCCAACCACCTCCTAGAAACGAAGCCACTGTTGACTCGCTAGCTGTCCTGGATACTAAGAGGCTCTCACGTTGTCTGTAAGCCAACGTCCCAAATGTTATTCATGAAATTGGAATTTTATGCACTATTAGGAAGTCCCTTCTCATGCCAAGAAACTGGACCTTCTTGATGCAAGACAACCAATCAATTCTGTGCTACTACACCTCCTTCTCAATTTTGTAGAATAGACCTGCGCGATGTTTTCTATTATCAACACCTAATGCTAGAGATATATCAATGGACACTCTTTTAAATAGCTGCTGTGTGTTTTGGTCTCGTAATGCCCCATTGTAAGCAGTCAAATAGCAGCAAACACTAGTAATTTTGCTGTACTGAAATGATAAACATGTTTAGAACCCTAGGGTTAGGGTTGTGGTCCGGGTTACTCATGGCTAAGCCACAATAGGAAAAGAAAACCATTGATAGGAATGGCCAGTGTTATGTGAATGAATTCCTACGTCAGTGCCTTGGTTCCATCATCTAAAAGATCAATTGAGCGTGAAGGGGATGAAGCAGAATTTTTATCAGATGACCGACATGATACTGAGACAAAGATTCCGGGGGGGAAGCTGCAACGTTTCATCACGGTGATGCAACATGTTTATTACTATTTTCCCCATTCATTATCGGCTTGGCCGCCCTAAACTAACATTGAAATTCTCAACCAGTCCCAAGATAAAGTGAGCCTAGAACTGGGTAGTGATTGGATATGCTTGATTACAGATTAATGGAACTCAACTTGTCCAAAGATTTATAATCAAGTTGCCCCAGGTTGGAGAATGCGATCTATTCAGTATTTGCGATGAGGCCACTCTATTGAGCTGCGTCTGGTGGTCGTTTGCTATAGAGCAAAACACTTCCATGTATTTGGATCCCATCACGGTTGCTGAAAAACGGATGCGCGGCAAGCTGCTGCGAATAATCTTAAGTTCAGTTTAGATACTGAGTCAAATAGGTGATCAGCTAGTAAAAGCACCCCCATTTACAATACAGGAATAGAAGCACACCCGAATGTAAGGGAATAGATAAGTTATAAAATAGGTGCTTTTACGAGAGCCCCGACTCCATCGATCAGACCATGTACGGGCATCTCAAATAACGTGTGAAATGTTTGTTCATTGGCCATCGCCATTCGCACAGCTTCTTGATCGAATTGTTTCAAACATTAGCTTTTCTGTCTTTCACTTGACGCTATTTGGGCGAGCAACTGTCGTGGTCTGCGGCAAATCTCACATCACTCATTTGCACACACAGAACTAGCATTCCATCCCAGTGACGTTTATTCTCGTGCCGTAATCATCTCTTATGATTTGGTGATAACAGTAGAGTTACATATGGGACTGCAGTCTCACAAGGGCACATCTCCCGCAATCTGCTTAAACCTCTAGCAGCATCTCTGTTTGGACTTGATGAACTGAGGTTGTTTTTCCCCGTGTTGTTTGATCAAGGCACCAACATCTGGTTGTTCCGCGTAATTCTTAATCGCCTGCTTGAGTCTTTTCTCTCTCCACCTTTTACGATTCTTTCCATCTTGAGGCAGGATTTTGTGTCTGAATGAAAGGTATATGGCCTTTATATCCAGGGCAGAGCTTTGATTGGGCGCTACTTTGACCATAGTGTTTATTGAGCGCAATACCAGTGTGAGGGTTCAATATGGCTCATCGTTTTGCTCCTCCGTTTCTGGCACGAAACCGCTGACTTTTGAGCTTAGTATATTTGAGACTCATGGATTTATTGTTGAATGGAGAAAACGAAAGCGCATACAATAAACAAAATTCCGTGCCATCGTAAATAATACAGCATTCATAGGACATTTTAACTAATATTGTTTATGGGTATATTTATAGGTACATTAAAATACACCAATTCTGGCTATTAGCCATCTTTCTATTATATTATATTTCTATCGGAGAAAGCTTTATAGTTTCATCTTACATTACTATTAGGCTTCTAAGGTGATTATTGGCACAAGGGCAATTGTACCATAGGATTTGAAAGTCTAAAGGTCTAATATGCTCCTTGGTGTTGCTACCTTGTTGAGCCGTCCCTCTCCTCAGGTGGATACAAATCACCTTTATACCTTGATGTATATAGTAATGCCAGTCTATGTAATAGTGGCGGATGACTTATCATTTGCCATTATTGAGATTAAGCCGTTTACATTTTGAATGGGCTGCATCGGCTGTTACCAAGTTATAGAACCAGATAACACAAAAAGAGCCTTGGAAGGCAAAAACTATCTATAAAGAAATAAACACCAACGAAAAACACAGGATTATGTAGAGCAGAGTGAATTGGTGAAAGCTGTGATTCTATTATGCTATAGTATAACAAGTTAAGCCACAATCTCAATTGAAACATCATCAAGCAAAGTTCTGGGTATAGTGCTAGTACAAGTGAAGCTGATTTGTAAATCCATAGATGTTCCAGTGGCTTGGAAATCATCAGAAATAACTTGTGTCCATGCGACACTATGATTCGGGGAAGGCGATAATGTAACTTGACTAATCGTTTGGCTACCCATAAGTGTGTTGAACGTACAAGTCGTGAAGGGTGAGCCATAGAACTTGTAATAATAAAACGCCACACGGTAGGTTATGCCGGGCCGCAGGTCGGAGACAGTTTGCGTTAGCGATTGCGTCAGTATTGGTGGTTGAAAAGGGTTCGATGTTGTGACTGCGTCCAAAAGGCTATAATTATCAGGTCAGCATTAATGGTTCTCCATAACCAGTTTAGAGTTATATTCCCCTATTTGGCAATATAAGAAATTCCTTGTCTTGTAACCCTAAAAATACTGTCTAATTTGAATCCAGACGGTATTTAGGGAGTCTTCATCCAAAAACCCTTCACCTTCGATACAGTGGCCGTTCTAGTGACTAGCTTGCGGGGCGCCATTCTAAACGATTTTGAAAAGATCCGGTCTTCAATTATTCGGTCACGTTGAGGAATTACCTTCTTCCACACTGAAGATTTATAATACGTCTAGGGAGTTTTCTTCCAAGATCTGAACTTACTTGGGATTTCACCATGCCGAGCTGAGGGTTGAAAATCCCATTTCAATAAAAACCCAATCCCGCATTCTAATGTCCCCAATATCTTACAACATGATCTTTAGTCGTGGTATTCATCGATAGCCAATTTTCTGCCCCCGCCTTCATTCTTCAAAGAAATCCTCGTCTCTCGAGCCATTTGATACATGTCCTTCTCTGTCGTCGCCTTCCCAAGCCTGTCATGCAAGGCCATGTCAGTGCCATAGCCCAGGGGTACAAGGACGTCGGCCTTCCAAACAGGCAGCCTTTTCCGCGTCGTATCAATAATGGATAACAAAACCACCACTAACCCCATTCCCAGCGTAATCAAGGGTAGAGTTATGTAATACCAATTGATTCTGATGACCACCATGCTCTGGGTCACGTACCCAAATGCGGCTGGCTCGTCCGATGCACGATCGCGGATCCATTTTGACAAGCTCAACGCCAAGTTGTCAAACGTTGCGCTAAAGTTTTTCGACTTCGATAATGCGACTGCAAAGTCTGGGGGGCCGTCCGATCCCATTTTTGGATACGTTATGATGGGAATATTCCGTTCGTTATCTTGGAAACCGGGATCCTCCGCACCAAATCCTCGCAACAGCTCTTGGATCATGCTGACTATGGTGCTCTGAGAAATGTTGAAAGTTTGACCCTGGAGCTCGGGTGGGGCCTTCTCAGAATCCTCGGGAATGTACAGCTGGAGATCTGATCGTTGAATATTTCCTAGGTCTAACGAGTAGTTTTGGTACTGGGTATACACGTGAGTAGTAGTCGAATTCGCTTCAAACGAGTTTGGCGATCTGTTGTTCCAGGTATGGACACTTTCAACCAGCTTGCCTTCCATGATATTAGATTCATATGCCGCCACACAGAATGATAAGCTACACTCATGGGCCGTGACTTTTGCGTCTTGCCACAATGTTTCATTTTTGCTCCAGCTGTCCTGTGGTTGTAGTATTTGAATCGCAAAGAGCATTGTACGAAGATCTTGAAACGATGTCGTTTGTCCAGGGTTGTTTATAACCTTTGCTGTCATATGTGTTTGATAGTATGATTCGCAGGGTGGGCTCCGGCATGCTGATGAGAGAGGTTTATAGAACGGTCCGTCGTAGTTCGATATGTTAAGGCCACTATTTGAAACAGTCCATGCAGTACAAGTGGAATTTTTCCCATTTCCTCCAGGATAACTGATTTCCGGTATATGCTCGCCGTCATCGCTGCTTGACGTTTGAACTACTTCAGGCAGAGTCACTCTTCCATTTGTAGTCGTCAGATGCTGAGAGATGTCATTGCACTTGGAGCATACAGCAATTGATGGGTACGGATCCCAGGTGCAGTTTCCGGACGAGCATGCATAACTTGGCCACAGATCACTGGGGCGAATGAGCCCTGAGAGTCCATTCCAAATGGCCGCTATCATCCCAAAGTCGATTTCTCCCAATTCGAAGTTTAATTGATCGAACAAATGTTCTTTGCCGTCTGGTCCTGTAAATTTTACAGCGGCTGTACCTCTTGCAACCTGCTCATAGCTTCCCACCCGTAAATTGGTACTTTTTCCAATCGTCGTGCCCGATGTAATCGAATCGTTCTGATGGCTGTTGCCTTTTCTGGCCGTGCTTTCTAATGTCCAAGTCCCGTTTTGCGCTTGAACAAATGTTTCATCTTCGAGCCTAACAAGGGCTTGAAGAAAGGGACCGAAGCCTGGTAGCACAATGGTAGCAAAGGCGCCAAGGACAATCCAGTGCCTTGATGACGCAAAGAACGCGGTTAGCTTTAGCCGCTGAGATGATCTGCAGAGACTTACGGGCGACGCATTGTTGTTCGGATCAGACGCACACTGCCCCATAAGCCCCGACTTGCAGCATCAAATCGATCAAAATCGATCAAGGGTCCCTCGTTTTTGCTAAACCAATTCCATTTAAACTGGGCGATACAAGCGCTTATTGAAAATGCAAGGGATGCTTTTGAGACTACTGCAAGAATTGAGATTACGGTGTTGATAGATATGGCCCATTTCCACTCTGACAGGCGCTTGTTATGATAGTGGAAAAGGAGCGCGACCAATCCGCCAAACGACGCGATGCAACATATGAGAGCACACCACTCCAGCAACCATGGGCCGCCTATCTCCCTGGACTTCTCTGGGGGGCTTTTGTGTTCGGTTTCTTCTGTCTCGCTGGACGTCTTTGATAGCAGCGGTGAAGCATTGTCTTTCCCAGGATTAGGATGAAGCAGTTGTGAATTTGCGGTGGGTGGTAAGGTGGTTGTGGAGGAGGGAGATCCGGGCCTCCTTTGAGTGTTTTCTTCCTCCATCCTCGCCGAAAAATACGGAGACTGTGAGATGTTGGCTGTACTCTGACGGCCATTTTGAAAATTCCTCGGGTATTGTAGCTTTTATTATTCTTTTCCATTTGAAACGTTTCGTACCAGGATCTGCCCTGTAGCACATGCATTCAGCTGAGGGTGCACTGGCCGCAGACCCGCACTAAATTTAGGCAATTCACAGCTTCGTAGCCAATAATACACACTACAGATGGGCCTGTGCTAACATCTGTAAGTATGCCAAGCTCTTGGCTGCCCGTATCAAGGCTGAAACAGAAAGAGAAATGCGGCTGAAATGCAGGTCAAGGCATACAGTAAAGTCCTCGAGTGACCAACAAAAGCCGCACCAAGAAAATTGCTAAAGGGTAGGGGGAGGTCACCTTGGAGCCTACTAAAGGACTAGATAAGTATTTATGTTTGGTTAAAATACAAGCAGGAGGCTCGACCAGGCAATTCTGGGGGCGGATACACTTAGTGTTTAAACAACTATAGTATTAGTCTCTTTTCGCCCTGACCAATAGAACAATCGACTTTTTAATCTTAGTATAATAAGAAAGCTATCTTAAATATTAAAATAAATTTAATAAAGTTTACTATTATTAATATTAAAAGGATATTAAGATTATAAGATTATATATAATTAATTATTTTATTAATTAAAATAAAAAGAAATTAATTTTATAATTATTTAAATCTTATTATATTTTTATTATATTATAATCCCATAGTAATTTATAGATTCTAATAGGGTACTAGTCTAGATTCCCTAGACCTTCCTTTCTTTATTAGTTTCTTTTTTTTATATTTATTTTATTCTAAATTTAATTATCTATATTAAATTATTAAGCTATTTATTATTATTATTTATATTCTTTATAAATCTCTTTTAAGAGTTATTTAGGCTAAGGTTTTTTTTTATAAATAACTAATAATTTAATATTAACTTTAATATATCTTATTATTAAATAATAAATTTAATATTATTATTATTAAGGCCTTTTCTCTTAAATAGCTTATATTCCTAAAAAATAAGCTTAATTTTATCCTTAGAATATATAATATTTTAATATTATAAAAAGTAAATTTTCTTATTAAAATAATATTTATTTACTATAATAAATTAAATATTAATAGCTTAAATCTTTTAATATATATATTTATATATAAAATTAGATTTAAAGGAATATTATCTTTATAAATAAAATAATATTAAAATAATATTTTAATTAATATTATTTATAAATATATTTATAAGTATATTTATAAATATATTAAAATATATTAATTTTAGCTATTAACTATCTTTTTATTATATTTTATTTTTATTAGAAAAAGCTTTATAGTTTTTATTTTTTATTATCTTTAGGCTTCTAAGGTAATTATAAGTATAAGGATAATTATATTATAGGATTTAAAAGTCTAAAGGTTTAATATACTTTTTAGTATTATTATCTTATTAAGCTATCTTTTTTCTTAGGGGGATATAAATTACTTTTATACCTTAATAATTATTTAAATATTAATTATATCTACTCTTAAAATTACCTAGTTAAGCTTTTTACTTATATTTTAATTAAATATAAAATAAATTATAGAAATTAGTAATTTAGGCTAGTTTTTAAATATCTAGGAAATTAAAAGTATATTTATTTATAATTTATAAAGTAGCATTTTTATTATATTAATTAAAATTAGAAAGTTAAAGTAAATATAAGAAAATATAAAAATAAATAAGGCAATACTTATATAATTTATAGCCCTAAGATTATAATTATTCTAGCTAAAAAAATACTACTATCTTAGGTCTAGCCAGGTATTTTATTTATTCTACATCTCCACTTACTGCTCAAGATTAATCGTACGCCGTGAGAAGATCAGGACTTAAATGTGCGAATGGAGGTTTGAGGTACCAGCCCCACATACTCTTCGGTACAAGCTGTTCAATTACAAAGACCACGGATTCGATGTACCCGAGGGACTGATAATAACTGGAAATACTCATATTGCCACACTCGATGATTGGCAAAGTGCCGACGATACTCCTGTCTTGTTGGCCAAAAATTAGCGTGTTACCTGAGATGAGGGACGGTTATTGTTGACAAATAGCCTCTTCTCTGGCCTTCACCGCATCGTGTCACACTCATGCCAGATGCTCCCTGGTAGCTTATGTAATAGACGCTAGGATGAAATAACACAACTCCTCAGGACAACGAACACACACGAGCACTTCAAAATCGTGTCATCGTTTTACTAGCGTGAGCTCCAGGGGAGGCGAACCGCTGGGCAAGGTCTAGACCAAGGGAATATTAGTGGTAATAAGCCCCCGAGGGAATTTTCATAGTCCTTATTTATGCATTTTGTAATTTTGTAAAATTAAATATTAAATATTAGATAAGCCCCTTAGAGTAATAATTATAATAATAATAGGGTAGATTTAGTATCTTATTTATTGCTCTTAATGGCATTACTCTACTGTTTCTTTCTTACTTCTATTTAGGATACCGAAAATAGAGGCTAATATTTGGTAGACAAGTTCTTGACGGGATCCCGTATTTTCGGAGAGCAATGGTCGTATGTGACAGAACTTGAAGTTGATCGCATTATGAAGGAAAGCATGAAGTCTTAGATGCCCGGCAGCAGGTCCTTGGAGCTTACCCAAAATCGCTCGGCGAGAAACCTAGGGACTAGGGACCTGGAGCCTTGACCGAGCTGGGCTGGCGGTCCCACCTTAAGAGACCGGTTCAGTTAACCTAGCCATTACAAGCTCCTGTTATGGAAAGCTGTTACAGACCTGGCTGACCTGGCTGTTGGAAATCGGGCTGATCAACAAAGCTGTAAGAGGTTGGACAACATTGCCATGCTACCAAGGTCCAGATAAGGCCTCCCATATAACTCATACAATAATTTCATCATAGAGCTAACCAAAAACGACAAAGAAGAAAATGATGGCTTGAAGAAAGGGCAATTTTACCACTCAAGTCTCCTTATTGTCCTCTAAGACCCTCTACTTACAACCAACTAACTCTCATATTATAAGTGCACTAATCAGAGTCCGAGGGCTGAAGGGTCTGAAGGGTCAGAAGAATAAGGCTCGGGTTGGGTCCTCGTCGAGTACAGTTCCGGGAATATTTAGTTAAATTGTCGAGTTTCCCCAATCATACTACTACAATGAAGTATGTTGGGCTTGTACAATACATTGATATCCGGGCCCAACACTACGGTGCTAAAGCTATGAAATTACGTGTTGTTTCTTACTATATCAAGAACAAGGGTGCTGCGCATCCAAAAAATTGGCCCGTATCACCTTAAACAACGGGCCAAAAACCCAATAGCACCTATAGAAACAACAGGAGAAAAAAGAAAGAAAAACATTACTCTACACTTCTATTAATAGGATTATGTGGTAAATATAGACTTCATTACTCCTCTATTTTACTTTATGTATTTCTTTATTTTATTCCAATGGGTGAGGTATTTAATGATGGCTGGGCGGCAAGTTGAAAAGTGTGACAGTCGTTAAATTTGGGGCTCTTGTCCAAGTTGTAAGAATCTTTATTAATAATAGTGACTTTATACTATTGGAGCTCATCGAGATAAACTACGGGCTGTTAAGGTTTACTGAAGCCTGCTGGGGCTTGTTGGAGCTGGTTGCAAAAAGTGAGCATCCGGATCGGCCCGGTTTAGGGTTAGGGTTGGGCACACCTCACTCCACCATGCTTCCGTGCAAGGGTAGACTAGCAGATCCCGGCGCTTTTTGACTTGGCGACACTCAGCAGTCTTGCCATGGTTGTCATTGGCGCTTTTAATCAGAACATATCAAAAGGGCCAGGGCAAATAAGTGGGAAAGCCGATGCCCATGTTGGGCTAGCGGCAGCCCATAAAGTCTCACATTAGGAATGTTCTGTTTGGCTTCAGTGGCATTGAATAATTAGCTGTTGATTGAAACATATCACTACAGGCGGGACTACTGAAATCTATAAAATCAGGTTGGTATCCATAGAACCAAAAAAGGCTGGCTGTATGTCCCTGGGGGAAATAAGTTAGAACTCATGGCGGGCCATAGGATTGCTCTAATGGATTGATTATTTTTGAAGTTTGAAGTTGAATAGGTTTCCCCCACAAAATGAAGAACCACTTGTTTCATTTTGTTGACATCAAAATAAAATTTCCAAAATAAATACGCACCGGTAGCCTACTTTCATGCCAACACAGCGTAGCATTATTATGTCCCTCTATTGGTCCATTTCGTCCAGCGATTAACTATCTGACGCTAATACGTCGACTCTCAATTTCTCGTGGACGGGCCGATTGTATTTATGATTCATATTCCACACTTAATTCTCTATCTCTTTCCGGCGGAAGAAAATGACTACAACTCCGTACTCAAAAGGCTAATAAGCCAAGGACCCCACCCGGATGGGCAACATATCCACCATCACACTTATAAGACAGCAACACTTTGTCGATTTATCAGATTTAGTCATAATCTTCCAGAGTTTCCATACTACCAAATTCACAATGAAGCTCTATCAAACCTTTTTTATTGCTTACACGTCTACGGCTTTGGCCGAGAGAATCCCTCTCGTAAGTTTGAGACACGGGACTGGGCGAAATGGAGACTCTCTGGTCTACCGTTCCAGAAGTGAAGCTTACCTTTATAGGCTCAAATTTCCAAAGACCCGGGGGCGAGTACTTCATTATACGGAGTCGGAAGATTCTGCGAGACTTTGCCACTTTTGCATGAACAGAATCTGTACGCTCAGGATTCACTTACACAAGACCGACGTTGCTAACATGGTGACTCCTAGCAATAATAACATTCACACAATAATATTGGGCAACGGCGTCTCCTGCGAGTTATTTCCGTAAGTGAAAACATTCCTTCTGGGTAATAGGGTTGTTAGAATAATGGTAGTTGACATTGTTGGCTCTAGTGATCTATTCTGTTCAAATAAGCCAGTGACCACCGTCACAGATTCAAATGACAGCCTGGATGAATCTATATCTAGTCGCGTGTCGTCAATTAAATGCACTGCAGCGGCAAAGACAAAACCAGCCAAACGTTTGAGAGAAAGAGTATAATTGGAAGCCTGTGCAGAGGCAGAGCAGCTTAGCAACCTGTAAAAGCAGAGATAATGCAAGATTCCAGAAAACCAAACCCATAAAAGCTTTTGAAAATTTGCACCAGAAGACTGAGGTTGGATGTTGGAAGACGGAAGCAGGGTGGCCGCCAATTGCCACCACAAGACATGAGGCCTATCACACTATTTTACTAAATTGGAACAGAAATATTTGAATTAAAAATTAACACCCCAAGACTTATTTTCTTCATAAGATCCACTGAGTTGAGTGTTTGTAGTGTCTTTTCAACTTGGAAGATTACCTGAAGTTTAGTGGAAATCCCACAGTCGCTTCTGCGGGAAAGCCTGGTGAGACTCCCGCATTAAAATATTAACGCCAGCTGGGGGCTTCCAGTTCATGCCTGTCTGTCTACTAAGCACCCGAAAGTAGCCCATTCACCAGAAAAAAACTCTGCCATTTATGGCGGGTCTTTTCCAGGACCTTTTATACTTCTGCAGACGAAAACAGAGAAAATTGCCGGAATGTGAACAGAGTAGGAGTGACTGACCCGCCCTAAAGCCGACCTAAAGCCTAAAGCTTGATCCTGACGAACTCGTTGTAGCCAGCTGTGCGGTATCGGGTCCATCCATATCCCCAGGTACCAACCAACGGACGAGGAATTATTATGAAATCAAGTAACTTGATTGATATCCTCAACCACCATTTTCTTATTTCCGGATCACATCCAATTCGTCCAACATAATCAAACACAAATAATTATCTTAGTCATTAGCGTGTTTGGCATATTCCCACCCCTTCATTCGATATCATTCACCATTCACCACCCTGTTTGCACTCTTACTCTTGCTTGGCTTTTATCTCATTTTGCTCTCCTTCCTTGCTGGTGGTTGGTGATTTTCTCATGATCTCTCCAAGCTTCTTGGCAGACTTGGCTTACATATATGCCGAAACCCGAAACTTTGGTCCTTGGTGTCTCTTGATACCCCTTTCTAGTTCAATCCCTGTTCGTATATTGTTTCCACGTCATTCCGAGAACCACCACGAACGGAATGCTTATTTCACCCGCTAGACGCCCGGCCACAGAACCTCCCAAGGAGACCTGCAGCCCCCAAGGTAAATAATCTATGCTCAAACTGCTCCTTGCTCCTTCAGAGCTCTTTATTATTACGATTTCATAGTCGATGTCTATATCGTCGTGGTTGGCTGGTCTGGTACAGACGACCCGGAGAATCCCTTCAACTGGCCCACGAAAATAAAACTCATCATAATAGGAATTGGCCTGTTAGCCACGTTCAGTTCTATCCTCAATGGATCCGTAATTACCGTCGCCCATCTTGAAATTAATCAAGATCTCAACATCAGCGAGGAGTCGTTTCCCCACTCCTACTGGCCAGTCACGTCATGGGCCATTGGCGGTGCAATTTCCTCTCTGATTCTGGCCAATACGGTCTTTGGCGTCATCTCGAACGTGTTTGATGGACACCGGGGCAGGACAATTCCGTTGAGCATGCACTTATTTGTATATTTAGCTGGAAGTAGTCTTGGGCCCGTGATTGGCGCCGCAATCATTCAAGCACTCACATGGAGATGGATTGACCATATTGAGTTGATCTGGACTGTAGTACTCTTCCCAATCTTCATAATTGCCATGCTAGAGTCGTGAGGGTCAGTCATCCTGGGAAATCGTGGGAAGCGATTTCGAGCAGAGGGGAAAAAAGCGTATACAAGAGATGAGTTGACTCGCATTCCTATGTGTACAGGTAGGATACCTTCAAAGCTCCCTTGTGCTAGGAGAGTTTATTGGTTGGGGATTCTGTCTTGCCACTGATGGATGGTATTATTCTTCCGCGAAACGCAACACCGAGAACCCCAACCCACCAATACCTGAAGCGAGACTGTATCCGGCCGTCTTGGGGGGATTATTTGGTGTTTCTGCTGGAATGTTTGTCTTTGCATGGACTTCACAGGTCACAATACCTTGGGAAGCCCCTGCTTTCGGCTTGGTCCTGGTCGGCGCCGGTTCCACTACTGTCGTGGTAGGCATTACCCATTATATTATTGACGCGTACAGCCTCTTCGCCGGGAGTGCTATTGGAGCCGTTGTCCTGGGAGAGAATATCGTTATCGCTTTTCTTCCTCTTGCTGCACAGAGCCTATATACAAATCTCGGCTTCCAATGGGGAAGTACCCTACTGGCCTTTATTTCCGTTCTCCTGGCGGCGGCACCAATCGCAGTTCTGCTTTAGGGGCGGCAAATCAGAAGTCGAAGCTCCTTCATGGAGTCAGCCAAGATAGTTCCGGATTACGCAATGGAAAATTCGTTTAAAAATGGTTCTGCATAACCCAAAACATAGTCCAGGAGTAACAATAATTCTCTTACATTGCATTCACTCTAAAGAGAACAGGAAAACAATTGGGTTCTCCCTGAATGGACAAATTCGAAATAACTATGAACACTACCCCTACTCCTCCCACCACTATCACTCAAAGACTTGTCCTCCACCCGTTATATCCAGGCTACCAACAATATACCCATCATAAGAGGTTCATGAGTAGACATATTCTCCAACTTCTTGAAACCCGTAATACATTAGCGAGTGATATGCATATTTAAATCGATACATGCCCAAGCTAGGAAATCTTTCGCATTTCAGTTGTGTTCCACTTGTATAATGTGAGTATACAGTCGTTTATGCAAGAGTCGAGCCTGTCATAGTCTACAGGAATCTAAAGAAGCTTTAATCCATAGCAAGTAACCCAGTGGCCACTGTCTTCGATGCCACAACTGACGTAAGGATTTGCATCGGAATATAGTAGCTTTTCAAGATTAACAGTGCGCATATCAGCGAGGATATAATATCCTTTAGTATCAAAAGCAAAATACTTGATGGAACGCCATATATCAAGATCGTATACAATTCTATACAGCATCTCACCCGACACTGACCAAAGTTTAACACTTAGGCCTGTCAGACACAAAACCTGCCTCCCGTCAGGGGAAAATGCAACATTGTTTTAAAAGTCTTATTGCAGTCTAAAAGTATGTTGTAGTACACCTGAATCAGTAGACCAAAGTTGAACTCCAAGCTCGTGGCATGCCAAGGCCATTAGTTTCGTACCAGGGGAGAATGCAAATTCAATGCGAGTATTCGGACACTGAATGATGCAGTCGACCATAGCCGGACTGTGCAACTCTCATCTTCTTCGTCATTATGTAATGCGGCGAATAGTTTTGCATCTGAAGAAATGGCATAAATGCATTCTTTATTAGCATCAATTTCGATGTCACGGTATAATTCACCGGTTGCTGTCGACCAGAGCCTGTCTGGCCCATTTACGGTTATTGAGGCCGCTAGCTGCCCATCGGGCCAAGGTACTACTCTCAAAACCTCTTCATTGTGGCCCCTAAGATTTTGAGGTGGTATCTCTATGCTGGGCGAGCATGGCTATGACTTCACCATCAGTCGAAAATGCGGCGCAGAATGATCCTTGTCCGGGCTTTATGCATGTTGGACTTCGCTCAATGTGGCTGAACAAAGCTGCACCTTTTCACCATCTACTTCTACCGATGCAATCGTCTCCCCACTAGGAGAATATGTGGCCAATTTTGTATGTTTCGGGGGACCTTGAAGCGTTCTTTGAACGTTGCCTGTTGCAAGGGACCAGAACCGTACAGTGTTTTCGCATGGTACCGATGCCACTATTTGCTAAGACAAGAATTTAATTGTCTGAATGGGCATGTAGACGCTGCCCAGGTCCGAGTTGCTGTTCAGGTCTGAGTTACTATCCCGGTCTGACTCATCGTCTGGGCACTTGTGGCTATCAAACACGTGTCTCGGGAAGCCATTCGGAACTGACCAGAGTCGGAAGGTGCCATTAGTAGATGAAGAGGCAATCCACTGCTCATCTGGCGAAAAAGAAACCAGCCAGCCACAATCAAGCTCCACTCCTCGCAATATTGGTTGGTAGGAAAACGATGGCACGGAGTTATCCTTGCACTCAACAGCCATCTTTTTGTGTAGGGGTCTCTAAAGTGGCAACTAGAAGTCGTTTGTGATGTAAAAAATAAAATAAAATAACAGAAAAGAAAAAAGTAGGAAAGAAGTATAGAAGGAAGAAAAGTACAAGGGTTGGCAGAGCGGTAGCTCATAATATTCTTATTGCAACCTGAAGGCTATGTAACGCTCTGTATAAAACCACCATAAACCAAACTGAACCCTTAGGTAACAGGATCATCAGCATGATTTACGTCCATTTCATATATTTCTTTGCTAACAGCAATGCTCAAATAATCTCTCGCCTGCATAACACATCACATAGGCTACGACCCACAGCTTTACACCGCACTAGCATAAGCTATAGGCGTTGCAACTTGCACTGAAATATACAAAACAGAGAGTGTTTCTTCAAGATAGGTGCAGCATAGCTGAATTTAATTGAATATGGTAGATATTACAGCCGACTTTACAGAATTTAACTCTGCTGTGTTAAGAAAATTCAACGATTTTCTCTCGTTCATGTGATGTAGGCTAGATTTTGAAGTTGAAAATATTTAACACTGATGATTCAAGTCTTGCTCTCGCCAAGAACATAAATCCGACATAACTGGTTCTCTCAAACTTGAGAAGTAATTTGAATCAAGGAAGTCAACATCATTGGCCCTGATAAATACTGTCACTGGCCCAAAGCTGTCAATACCACGTCAAAATGTTTATCTCATTTTGAATCTAACGAAATTCTGCCGTGCCATTGATTGCAGCCATCAGCCAGTCCACAGTACAAACATTCTCATTCAAGGTAACTTGGAGGTCACCTGTATGTACCAGTTCTGTTCACATGATTGGCAAAGATGAAGAAGTACCCTAATTGATCACATATCTGTTACTGACGCAATTGGTACTTTTATGTACATTACAGACCCTATACAACTCCCCTGAGCGGGGTAATGGCGACATTCATGCTCGGCATTCAGGTCAAATTGGGCTTTGTTCCACTTCGACTCAACCAACTTTTCAACTTGGACCAAATTTATCACCATTCCACCTATCCCGTCAGCATATTTCGCAACAAAATGAACAGCCACCGCACAAACAAGGAAGCCCATTTCATCGACACGCCAACACAAATTGCCGATTCAGTTAGTTGGGTGGCACGCCAGGATACATGGCTTGGAGACCTGCAACCACCATTGTACGTCGATATCGAATGGGAGCATTATTCCACAGGGAAAAAAAGTACTATCGTCATTTCACGGTAGAAATATTCATAGATTTCAATCTTGCGGTAATATCTAAACCGTATGCTCAGCAGGAGGCAGTCAGCCATTTCGCGTGAATTATCCACAATGATCAGAATTATCAATCCAAGCAAATAATTAATCAATTTGAATCATAAAATCCCAGACTCATAGGAGGCGAATAACTCTTGCATGGCGGAATCATGGAGAGGTGAATTTGTTGGAAGTCGTATTCCGTTGTGGTTTAAGGTGGTGGGTGCTGGACTGTGCGGATTTCACACCATGTCACCCCAAAAACCATTATGAATGGGCTGCGACAGGATGCTATCAGCGCCTCCGGGGGCCCTCCTGGGGGGGCTTTGTTATGCTCAAATAAAATGACCAATATTAATTGTGAATAAATATACTTTTAATTTCCTAGATATTTAAAATCTAGCCCAGACTACCAATTTTCTATAACTTTTTGTAACCTTTATACTTACTCTTAGACCTATTTTTATTATAATTTTTAATATAAATTATAATACTTATTATCCTTTTTAGCTACTTATTATATTTATTATTATTAATTTCTCTAAAAAAAGCTTTTTTTATTTTAGTAATTTTCTTAAATATTATTTTTTTTTTATTTTTTATAATAATATTATATTTTTTTTATTTTTTTAAAATAAATATTTTATTATTAATATTAAAAAAATATTTTAAATATATAAAATTTAAATATAATAAATTATATTTTTTAAGATAATTTAAAATTAATAATAAAGATTTTAAATAGCCTAATAAGCCTTTTTTTCTAAGCTTTAATTTAAAGATTTTAATAAAATTAAATAAATATTTAAAATAAAATTTATTAATAATATATTTTAAAATAAAAAAAATTAATAATTATAAAAAATATAATATTTAAATTATAATTTAAATTTAATCTTATTATATTTTTATTATATTATAATCCTATAGTAATTTATAGATTTTAATAAGACCTTTTTTTCTTTATTAATTCCTTTTTTTTATATTTATTTTATTTTAAATTTAATTATTTATATTAAATTATTAAGCTATTTATTATTATTATTTATATTCTTTATAAATATATTTTAAAAATTATTTAAATTAAATCTTTTATTTATAAATAATTAATAATTTAATATTAACTTTAATATATTTTATTATTAAATAATAAATTTAATATTATTATTATTAAGGCCTTTTCTCTTAAATAATTTATACTCCTAAAAAATAAGCTTAATCTTATTCTTAAAATATATATTATTTTAATATTATAAAAGATATATTTCCTTATTAAAATAATATTTATTTATTATAATAAATTAAATATTAATAGCCTAAATCTTTTAATATATATATCTATATATAAAATTAGATTTAAAAGGGATATTATCTTTATAAATAAAATAATATTAAAATAATATTTTAATTAATATTATTTATAAGTATATTTATAAGTATATTTATAGGTATATTAAAATATATTAATTTTAATTATTAGTTATCTTTTTATTATATTTTATTTCTATTAAAAAAAGCTTTATAGTTTTTATTTTATATTATTATTAGGTTTCTAAGGTAATTATAGGTATAAGGATAATTATATTATAGGATTTAAAAGTCTAAAGATTTAATATATTCCTTAGTATTATTATTTTATTAAGCTATTTCTTTTCTTAGGAGGATATAAATTACTTTTATACCTTAATAATTTAGATTTAACTATTTTTAATAATATTAAAAATAAGCTAAAATATATTAATCTTAGTATAATAAGAAAGCTATCTTAAATATTAAAATAGGTTTAATAGAATTTATTATTTTTAATATTAAAAGGATATTAAAATTATAAAATATATAAAGTTAATTATTTTATTAGTTAGGGCAAAAAGAGATTAATATTATAATTATTTAAATACTAATTATATCTGCTCCTAGAATTACCTGGTCAAGCCTCCTACTTGTATTTTAACTAAATATAAATAAAATGACTAATTCCTGCTAGGAAGTTTAAGGTTCTGCTTATATTACTACCACAGGCCTCTTATTAGAGTAGAATTAGTATTAAATAATCAATCTAATTATATATCTATATTATGCTTAGTCTTTTGTATGAAATGATAAAATAATTGATGAGAGTAGGGATATATTGAGGTGTCTGTTAAAGAATATTTTTGTTGTGATCGAAGTTGGGGTGATCGACCCGAGCTTGGAAGCGTAAAATTGGTGGCGAGCTCTATTCTAGAGATTTTATGCTGACCCAGAGCACCCACCCACCGTAAGCGGTTTCTGGAGGGCCTTTTATAATGGCCATGTCACAAGGTAAATACCGCTATACCACCAGCAAAAGTATAAGGTACCCTACAACAAGGTACTAGTGATATTGGTAGATATACGCTATGCGACAGGCCACAATTGTATCCAGGATGTTATCGACTGGCGAGAGACTGAAAAAAGGAACTGAAGCTTCATGAATGCTTCGCAGCCCAAGAAACATCCAACTTTATGGGTCTGCAATATAGGACTGACTGGCCTTTTTACCCAAATATCCGCATCTTGCTCCTTTATGGGTTGCATATTCGTTCCAATGACCTGGATCAAAAGTGAAACCTTGAACTGGAGGTTTCCCACTTGCCCTTTTCAAAAGGACATTCATGACTCTTTTGTGTTAGGGGACATCACTCGGCGTGGAATTAGTCGACTCAGCCAGCTGGCGTCCTCACATTTCATCAAAATGTGGGAGTAACCTAGTGAAATGAGATTTTTTGGATCATTTTTGTATTGTGAAATCGATTATAGGCTTGAGAGAGCTGATCCTGAGTGTATTCCCCAGCAGGTTTGCCTTTGTATAATTCTGTCAGAAATTATAATCAAAGGGCTAGATAACAGGTGAAATGCAGCTGTATAATATGTAGAGTTGTTTTCTGTTTTCAGGAGCGTAGATCCTGTGTCGGACATTAAGCTGAGACGCTGGCTGGCCTTGTCTGATACAAGTTTATCTGACAGTGATGACCCATCCAATGAAGCAATAGTCCAAAGAAGTCTGAGGCTTTTCGCATCCGGAATTGATTGTATTTCCTTCTCCAAAAGCTCATGCTGGTGGCTTAAAAGTCCAATTGAGCTTGTGATACTCTCAAGCCCATCAATCAAGTTCTTGATATTCGTGATCAAGACTTTGAGTTTCTCAAAATCATTAATAGCCCAAATAGTTACCCTCCAAATTGGTTTGTGCTTTTGATTTTGAAGGAGCCTTCGTCTCAAGTTGTCGAATCTTCCTTTGAATATTTCCAGGCCAGTGGAAGGCACGGGATCGGATTCCTTCAGCTCATATCTAGCAGTGACAACATCAGCCTTTTCTAGCGACAAACGGAGGTGATCGAGGGCCCTCTCGATAACTGGTCTAATGTCTGTTCGGTCGAGAGCCTTGTTATAACAGGCGTATCGGCCATTGGGAGCTGACACGAGGCCAAGAGTTTCGCCCCAAAGTATTAGCCTCAAGCGTTGCAGGTCGAGTTCTGTACACAATAATTCAAAGTCCACGCTGAAAGATCTGGCGCTAACAATGATGTCGAAGTTCTCTACACAAAGCTTGAAAACCCCCGCGACTGAGCCCAGAGGGTCCATGATGCATGGCAAGAAAAAAGAAGAACAAATAAAGAGGAAAAGAAAAGAAGATGCTGAATGAAACTCGAGATAAATAGCACAAAGAGACGGGAGGGTTCAGACAAGGTCATTTCCTGGGCGGGTTGCCTCACGACACAGGCATCTCATCAGGCTCTCATTGCGGCAGGACTGTGGCATTGCTGCTGAATTGATGCCTCGGGTATCCACTACGGATCTAATATGGCAATGATGATGCTATCTAACTGGCCACAATATTGTGGCTGGCGATGATGGCGCTTTAGTGGAAGATGACGCGGCGCCAATCACATGGCTTCCCAAATGGGCACCATGGGTGCTTCCGGGGGCAATGGGGCTGGGTTCCAGGCTCACAGAGATTTACCAGGGAGGTCAGCATAGCCACCAATCTGACGGCTGCTTTGAAACTCGTGGCGGTTGGCCGTGACTAATTAACAACAGGGGGGCAATGCTTCGGTGTGGCCTTGCTGGTGGCGGCCGTGGCATCTGGGTGCAGAACCCCCCCAAAATCAACACCAATGACCTGGCAACGAAATAATGCTGGAGAGTCAGAGCGTACACGACTACCTTGAGTGGCATGTTGAATTTTACCTTCTGAGATGTCTATGTCATGTCGGCATTTCTTTGGCCGCCCGCTTAGATAAGGAGATCGGCCACAAACTCGAGACGGAGCCGGACTCAGACCCTGGAAATTTTGGAGCCGACCATTTCCTCCAGGATATTCTAGATGCCATGCTCGTCTCGGCAGCTAAACGAAAGCTCCCCATAGAGTATCTTGGCATCTACCTTGGCCATGTGGCTTATTTATCTACCACTTTGAGCAAGTTCTATATTTTTGGGGGCAGCCACTGTTACGTTACGGCAGCCGATTTCTTGCGGATTTAACTTATAGGCGTTGGGCTTGGCTAAGAAGATTTGGACTGGTTGTTGGTCCAAATATTAGTGCATTTGTTTATGCACAGATAGAATGGGGGGTTAAAATGCCAAAAGAATTTGTCATGGGATTGTAAATACATTTTACATCTCCAACGTCTCCAGATCTACATCCCTCTCTATTTACTAACATGTAATTATTTAGTTCTCAACGCAAAGTCGTTCAGTAACTATACGTTTTCATTACCTGTTTGTCAACCCCCGCGCCTGACGCAAGATCTAGATTCTCGCAGACATGTCTTACATTGTCGATATTAACCCTAGATCAAACAAAACATGGCTCTAGACCCCAAAGTTAGCGCTCATGTGATGAGTTTTGTGGGTTCTTGGTCTTTGGGAAGAATCAAAGCCCCAAGGTTAACGGGAATGTGCTCACGTGGGTAGCAAATAGGCCGACAACCTTCGAGCCTGTCGGGCGAACAGCAATCCACTCGTAGTCCTCTTCATGAGGACACTGTGGGGATATTATTTCTCGATCTGATGTTGTGTGGATCTGAACATGACAATAAGAGTTTCTGTGAGTAACAATATCTTCAAGCGGCCAAAACCCTGGCATACCTTTATTCCCATTAGATATGAGCCGATAGATTTAATCTCAACACCGTCCACTCTCTCTCTGTTTACACTGTCGATTGACAGCACAACGCGACAGTCTACAGATTCTGCATCGAACCGTCTCGGTTGTGGGTGGTCTAGAAAAGGACCAATGTGCCCTAGACGCTGATTTTTGGAGCTATCAGCATAGAGCAATTCTATACCCGTAATTCGAGATATATCGAATGTCCAAATAACAATTCCCACAAGGCTTGAGGAATCTTCCATGTTTGGTCCACCAAAAAAGAGCGTCGAGATTGGAAAGTTGAAATGGCCCGGAGGTTGATCGCTCTTCGCTCTATTAAATATCAATTCTTGTGATGGAATTTCAGGATACCAAAGGCAAATATTTCGCCATTGGATTTGTTTTGGACGTATTGGCACATCACGACTCAAGGAAATAAGTTTCAAAGCCTAAGGAAGATGAGCGGATGCTTAGTCACTTCGGAGATATGTGGGAAGGGGACGGGGGTGAGTGCTGTGGGTGAGTCAGGGAAGAAACTAACGTCGAACTCTGCCTTTAAAGCGGAAATGACTGAAGCCTCAGCCAGATGCCATTTTGGGAAGTCGCCTGGATCACCAGCCCATGGGGACACTGTGCCGTCCTGGGTAACAACTGCAATTGCTCTAATCCCAGAATGGTCAAATGCAAGCTGCCATCCTTGAATGCATTGTCCATTCGGGACGTAAATCTGAATGATCTGGCTATTATGAATATATCCCAGGGCATGATGCTGGCCGTCGTTACCAGCAAGCAGTAAGCCAGAGACAAACGCACCACCGCCAGTATGAATGAAAGATACAGTCATAGATTGTATCTCCAATGGGCGAGAGAAATAAAGAGCTCTAGCTCTTAAGACTCTGGAGCCTTGATGAAAGCTCACTTCTGGGGCTTTGACGCACCTTGCGGCCTTTAACCAAGATACTTGCTGATTGGCATTGCTGGATTGGCTCTCGTCTGTGTCAGACATTTCGAACCAAGTCTTCAATGAGGTCCCTCTGCATGTGACTCCTTACATTTGAACGAGAATACATTTTAGCTGTTTCGCAAGACTCCAGACGTGTTTTCTGTTAGCAATACTGGGATTGTTTGGAGCCCATGTTTGAAGTGAGAGATACAGGGCTCTCCAGGATCTGGGAGGACCATCAAGTACTTCCGGAATAATTTAGAATTCATTTCCCTGCTTAAACCGTGACTCCCAGAACATCTCCAAGGGGCTTAGCACGGCAAATGCCGGGGACGCTAGACGCAAGGAATAGACATTATGATGGGGGAGATAGACAATAATAAGTTGGAGAATCTCTGGCGGCAAGGAAGAAAACATATCTCCTTGAAGATTGAGTTTTTCAAGGCCAAGTTCAGACGTAAATATACTACCATGCTGTAGATGAACAGCATTTGAAATGGCCCTCTTGATTGTCGTAATGTGAAAAGGGTCTGAGCTTAATTCTTGAGGTAAGGGGGATAAATCGGGGAATCGACTTCTGAGCATAGGAAGTGTGGAAATTGGGTCCATCATTGCTGCTCCCTGGTAATCATGCCCCCAATCGATGATGATGCCCCTGCCTATAGGCATAGAGAGCCACGTCTCGAATAGAAGGCGAAGATTGGGTGTGAAGCCGACATTGAATATCTCCCAGCAGGACGAATGAAACACCCAGCCCCACAAAGGCTCTGGTTCAAACCGAACACGCGCGGGATACACAAGGTGCAGTAGATTAAAAGTATGTTTTGGGAGATGGGCAAACTCTCCAATCCTCACAATTATCAAGCCCTATCCAGCCCAAGTTCGAGGCGTCGGGGCAAGAGCCCACACAATCCCCGGAACTTCCCAGTCCCGAGATGATGTCAAGTCAACCTGGTGGAAATCCTCCAAAAAGACACCAGTCTGTCAACGGCCCCGGCGAGGTATTTGAGGCACCGTAATGAGTTATGGAACCTCGATGGTATATTTAAAATAGAGATGGGTGATATGCTATTTAAGCAACTAATCCAATGAACATCATTTATCGAGTGCAAGTCCTATTGGTAGGACATTGCAGTTTGTAGTGTGCATGGTAGTACGTGCTAAGATGCCAATCTCGACTGATAAGTCACTATGAGTCTTACGAAGGCGAAAAATATGATATTGAGTACTTGTGAAGTAATTGGCATTGATGCTATTCTTTACTACTTAGTAACTTATTCCACTCGGCGTTCATTTCCCATGCACTAATTTCACTTCTTGTGCCTTGCCCATCAAGCCTTAGGCCGCTGAAAGAAAGTGACAAGAAGGAAAACATGCCCTCAATCCGGCCGTTGCCCAGAAACTTAACATGGCCCTGATGATTGTCGCCAGCCATTACACGGCCTCTCTTCTCTTCACCGCCGTCCTTCCTGGGGCGAAATGTATCGCACTCACTGGACTCGCCACGCCATCGGAAATCAAAGGCCTGGTATGACGAGTACTTGGGACGTTCGGGAATATGAAAGATGCCTCTGACCCCGCCAAGGTTAAAGCGGCCCCACAAGGCTGATCCATCCATTGTGAAAACGAGAGAGAAATCAGACGTCTGGTCGGGCCACTTGCGGCTCGCCAAGGGGCTCTCTAGAGAATACCGACCGTTGAGCAGACCAAGGCGTCCAAGGCGCACTGTCGGACGACGCCATGAATAGCTGGGGGTGGGTGGAAGCTTGCCGGCCATGGCATAGCATTCATTCAGCTCCGCTTCGGGATCAATCAAGAAGTCCAGCTCCGGCTCATTGAAGTCGCCTTGGAAGAATTGATATTGCATTCGACGGGGCGTTTCACTAAGAATATAAGAAGGGGCACGTCTTGGCAATGATCGTACCACAGCGTTGGGTGGAGAAGGTTTGATGGAAGAAGAGGAGCCTGTTGTTGCGGTGTTGGCTGTCAATGCTGGGGAATGGACTCCTCGATTGCCTGACCGGTTCTTCGGAGTGATGGGTTCCTTTTTGGTCTTGGTCATGATTGGTTTTCTGTCCAAATCAGATTCATCCTGCGTCAAATCTATCGTTACTGCCTTCTTCTGGGTCGCAACCCTGGCCCTTTTAGTGCCGCTCCCGCTTGAAGCTGCGACGGCTTGCTCATCTTTGATCTTTCTCTTGGCTCCCGCAGTCCTAGATGACTCGGCGAGGGGTTCACCGTTGGTAGAGGTCAAGCCAGTGTGCATGATAGCTACAGCCGCAGAAAATAATCCGACGCAGGCCAGTGGGTGAACGGCGATGATGGCAGGACAGGATGGTGCCCATTGTCTTTATCAACGCAGAAGCGGGGTTGATGGCGTCGCCAAAAAGTAAACGTCTCGCAAAAAGCAAATACAACATTCCCAGCAAGTGACAACATGTGAAACACAAGAAACTGGTTTCGTCTAACGTTGACTAGAATAGTACACAGTGTGTACCATCAATCCCATTGAAATTGACATCGAACTGAAATCTACATGAGTCACAGAATTGAGGAGCTGGCTTGACTTGATTGACGTCGGTAAAGTGTAGGATTCCCCCGCCATCCGCCCATTTTGGAACCTGGGTACATAAGTCCTGGGTCCATGGGTACTATTAGTCGGGATCATAGGGGAAGATTACAAAGTGGTCACCTTTTACCCCGGCGGCCCACGGCTTGCAAGAACTAGTTGTCGTTGTTGGCAGCGCCATGGACGGCACATCCAAATTGCGGGACCAGAAGTTCGTCTGGGGACAACGTTCCACTCTGTCGTGGTCTAGTCTTGAAAATTGTTAGTTGGATGACTTCTGGAATTAGAGATAGTTACAGAATATGTCCCACATACTTGTATTAATGCCTGAATATACGTGTGCGGATACTGGAGCTTAAATCCCCGCGATGCTAGGCAATATTGAAAACCAGGTCCAATTTGAAAGCTACATGATTATCCTTCACCTGGCTATTCTAGATTAAAATCCAAGAGGCCATTATATCCCAATAAGATTCCATTTCATGTATCTTATCTGCTCTGCATCTTAAACTCCACCAATAATATCTTTCAAACTGCGGTTATTAGGCTCATCCAAATAAAACTTTCATCACGGGCATTTCGCATTCCTGTGCACCATTCTTGCCATTGGGGCGATCCTCGATCAGAGCTTTTTGTCGCTGATGCTACGACAGCACGTTAGTACTTGGTTCCGCAACCAAATGGCATGTGGCAAAAAAATGACACAAAATAGTAAATGAGACGAAAGAAGAGCCAATACTCATCCTCTTTCCACACTTCCGGCCTCTCAGAGCAGACAAATCATAGAATAGACTTCTTCGTGTTCAGGTCCGGCTATGAACTGAAATGTTTGGAGTGTAAGTCTGGATTTTGATTTCTTTGTATTGTTCTATCTGCTATATGGCTACAATACAACGATCTATTAGAGGAAAAACCTCATGCTTAGGTTGCCGTCGGTGTCAAAACCTCTAGGAGATCTATATCCCTAAGTTGCATCCGCTCTCTGACGTGGAGTAAGCTGCTAGGGTCAGCGTTTGACGTGGCTAGCCAAAATTGGCTTTGGGTGCTGCCGGATTCGAACCGAGTAAGTCTGGATATTAGTACAGACAAGCCAGAGTATCTAAATGATGATGAAGCTAAATAATACACCATCATTCTTTTCTCCGCTTTCATGTTTGTCTGTCCAGCTGTGATATCTCAATCTCACTGATGGAACGACTTTCTCTTTCCCTGGACCTGCTGAACATACCAAACCAACAAAATAGCCATGGCCGCCAACATCGACAGCGCATCAAACATGTACAAGAAAATCTTATGCGAGATGAGGTATCCATAATTGCCTTGCAGGTACTCAATGAGGCGAAATATACTTTGGATCAGAATAATGGCACTAGACGTGTAGAGGACGAAAGGTATCGTTGCCACGGTAAATTTCCCCGCTCGGATACCACCGTTGGACATCTTCTTAGTCTCATGTGGAATAGTAATGACGTGATGACGAAAAATCCAAATACGGCAATCTGGATGAAAAAACGGACGATGATGATTTTCTCCCTCGTCTTGTACCTGTCGAGCGTTCTACCAGCCTGCAAGCACGCACCAGCAGACTGAACTGAGAAAGAGACCATGTCACCAACGGCGAACACCCGGGTAATCCAATCAGTAGGAATGACGGCCAAGTTTTCGGCGCCAACTGTCAAGTTGAGACGACTGAGGATCATGTATATTGATGCGGCACAAAGCACGGGCGCAACAAGGATGAGGCATGCTTAGACGGCGAAGGCGGGAACATCGAATTCATCATAGTGGCCCCACATTCTGAACCATAGCTCACGGTTTGAACCGGTTTTGATCATGATTAGTACCAGCGTAACTAACGGGAAACGAGGCGAATTCTCACAAAATCCACCGCCGTGAACACGATAAAATAGTATGCTTTCACTTGCCACCGCCGCCATGCGTGTATGCCGTCAATACGACAAACATAACGACGCAGACGACCGCACCTGGAAGTGACGGTATTTAACGATAAAGCTGAAAATCGAAATTCTCCTCGACGAGGCTGCGAGGCTCCATGATGGTGGTGCGCGATCAGTTCCGATGACACTGACTGGAAGTCGAATGTTCTCTAGTGCAACGACCTTGAATCAACGTGTGGTCGGCATTTCTTCTACGAAGTTGCCAGGAATCTATACCACTATTTTGGTCAGAGATCCCCCGTAGCAAAAGCATTACTTGACGCAGCAAGGCCGTGCTAAACAGGGATTGAACGAAGAATGGACTACAGGATCCACTCCACCATATTTGGTCTAAGTCCATTGGTCAGTCGGGTGTATTTGTACAGCACCAGTCTAGCCTTGTGTATTTAGGAAAGTGAGGGGTTTTTTTTTTATTAAAACGGTATACATTATGTTCCTAAAATAGAAAGAAGACGAATAAAACAAGATTTAGCATAAATTTTATATGAAATAATGGTTTCGGTTTGATTCCACGCAAGCCCATCGCCAATGAAAGATGAGGTATCCGAAATACGATGGCTGAGCGAGGAAGCGGAGTTCATTGCAATGTAGCTTTAACCTGGTTGTTGACGAAATCGCTCGCAGATTGGAAGCAGATTACAATTGGCTACCAAGGCTGTTCTACCTGGAAAGAAAATTATGTATTCTGATTACGTCCAGATAATTCAAGTTCAGCTGCCTTTCCTTGGCCGATCTCAAAATGCCATCGCTAGGCAATGTAGTCTGTTTCGGCCATAATGTTCAGCTCCGCCACAGCCCCTGCAACAGACGCATTTTAAAACAATGGGCCCCCAAAACAGTAAAAAATGTGTTTTGTTATGACGAGGCTGCAATCCTAAATTGGCTCACGTTTACCAAAACGGGGAGCCGTCGCAGGAGCCGTTGCAGGAGCCGCCACGTACTTGGTGCATGCAGCGGAACGGATTCGGGAGGGGCGGCCTAGTCGCTTAGTCAGAAGTTGTCGCGCGCTTATTCCCCTTATCCTTATGGCCATCAAGCGATACGCCAAGGTCAGAAAAAATGGGGTTGCTGTGCTGCACTTTTGTTCGTATTGGTGGCATATGTGAGCCCGCGCCCCCGCCACTATGCACTTCTGGGCCGCTGCCGCTACGTGTACGAGTCTGCTGCGAGCAAGTTGTGGCGCTCCGCTATCTACAGCAAATAACGCGGCAAACTTTTAGACTCAAATGTAGAGTTATTGTGTTGCCACCTCATGGCCTGGCCATCTCGGTCTTTGTCCCAGTGCCGATTGTCTCCCAACATCGTTATCATGCATCAGTCTTTCTTTAGCTACAGTATCACCAGACAGTTCCCTTTTCGCTGGTTTACCCCAGTTGCCGTTGTCGGGTTTGTCATACTGGCGTCCCTGTTCAGTTTCATAAACTTCGCATCCAGCGGCTACGACCTCATCGTCGAGTCCTCGAGCGATCCAAATGCCACCATTGCCAGTGGGAGCTGGCTGCACCACTGGCCCTCTTATGTTGCCGACAGGGTGCAGCCCACATGCCAGGCAGCAGACATACCTGTCAACAGCCAATTCTTCACCAACCAAACCGCTCTCGAGTACACTCTTACTGCTGTGTGGAAAGAAGAGGACGGAAACACCACGATTCTTCCGTCATTGACATACAATAACAACGTCATCGAAAAATGCTCAATTATTTCGGTAAATATGGACCTGAACTTCAATGCTGCGGGGAACCAATTTGCATTTGTTGCATGGGACGTTGTTGTTCGAACGTTTGCAACTTGTCGAATAAACTCGGCAAACGGACTGCTTTTTTTCAACGTCACGCAAACCTACGACTACATTCCCGACACCATCTCCTTCGCCGGCCTCTACGAGTACGTCGCCACCAATTTCCTCAACCACGACCCCCTCCATAGATCAACCATGTGGTGGGCCGAATCTCTCATGTCCTGGTACTGGACCAGAACCGCGAGAGGTATGGAGCATTTCAAGGACGACCCTAGTGGCAATAACGCGCTGCGAAAGGCTACCATATTGTTCCGAGTCGATGGTGATTTCAGCGCCGATATTACAAGCCTCAAGTTTTTCGACGTGTTTTATCGATTCATTCTTGACAATGGCACTCACCCTGCCACTTTTATTTACAGCGATGACGTGGACCCGAAAAAAAAGTACATGGGGAAAAAGATCGACAATCTCAATAGCACTGATTCTTTCCCAAATATATGGATTATGGCCGACTCGCTTGCCAAGTCCGCATACTCGGCTGTCCTTGCAGACCTGGGTCAAACTAAATCCCGGCCAAACATCTTGGCAAATACGACGGCGTTGCAATACTTTACTGGTTGGTGGCATCCCAATCATACAGACTATAGCAACGCTGTGCCGGGCCCGGCGGACACTAGCTACGACACCCTAAAATATGTGACGGGGCCACTAATCATGACGCCGTCGGTTGTCTCGACCATATACATCTGCCAGGTGCCACGATTGAAGTCTACCGTCAATGTAGTTGCGGCCATTGTGGTTGCTGATTTAGTCCTGCTTCAGACCTCATGGCAGTTGTACAAGCTGGTGGCTGAGCTTTTTGTCCAAAAACGGCCAAACCATAACGTATGTGAGGTGTGTTTAGCGTCAAATGAAGGAGACGACTCAGTGGGGTCGGGGAACATCAGGACCAGTGGTGGAGCGGACTATCGGGGAGTATCCAACATGACTTTGATTAATTCAACCGACACTCCTGGAGACGGGAAGGGTTGGAGGATATTCTGGTGGTCCTTTAAGCTCCGGTTGGCGAAAATGAAAGGCGGTCGATAGTATCCGTGAGATATTCACAGTAATATTCTTCGAAGGGTAATTAGACTGCCTACCTCAATTACCTACCACTTGGGTACCTTTACGGTCGTATACATCTCCAATATCCTCCTCTGCCGATGCAACTGCCGATGCAGCAGCTTTAGCTACAACAGCCCTCTCCTCAAGTGCCTCCGTCTGCCCCCCACCTCTAGTTAAGGTATCTCGCCTTTTTAACAAACAACAAAACTCTATTGTCCCCGTCATTTTATCGGAAAACACATTAAGCCTTCCGGTAACTGTTGGCGTACTTAGTATCCTAGGGAACTTCTTTTTACCACATCTAAGGAGCGCAAAGTCTCCTATGTATAGTTACTCTTACCCCCTGTTTCCTCTCTTAAGAAGAGTAAAAGTAAACATCGCTCCCTAGCTAGAGAGTGCCTCCATTGTGTTGGTTGGTGATTGAGTGCATCCAAGTACCTGGACAAAGCAATATTTAACACTGGACATGGCGGACATGCCAACCTCGCACTGGGATCTCTGATATTCTCCGGTGCTATCACCTAGAGCCTAGCACTTCTCGTAAGTGACGAGACTGAAGTTCGGAAATTTCCCCCTCATTTGACTGCTATTCTGCAATTTCAGGCAAGTTTCCTCCTGTATTTTGACTATTATCATTCTCTATCCCTCCCTTCGTACTATTGGACCCGCGCAACGTTCTTTCGTCTTCCGAGGCCATGGTCCTCCCCGTCGTGACACTTACAAGTCGGGCCCAACCACTTGTAATAAATGGAAGCAGAGGTCGTAGAGCTGGTGCTGCGCATACAACAATTTGGCTTACAATTTCCGCCGGGTCCACTATAGCTACATTTCGTTAGATTATTAGCTCTTCATTTTGTACTCAGGAACAGCTTGCTTGTTGAAAATGTGGAAATCGAGTATATTGCAAACGCAAATCTAGCAGTGGCCATCGCAATTGTCAAGAAGACATATCATTGCGACTTTTTCGCGGCCGGATGCGAAGCGGAAAGTGTATACTATCCTGTTGAACAGAAAAACGGATGTGGTTTGCCACATATTTTTCCTTCAGCCCCATTGTCATTTTGCGCACCGAAAATGAGCTAGTATACTTTCAGCCACTTCCAGCAATCTCTCGCTCAGGCAATTGCTCGTGATGTCCCAAAAGCCCTAGCCCATTACCACACAACAGTACTGCTCCCCTCTGAAAGGGTCAGAGTTTTAGTCTGATGTGTAAGAACCAACCTCTCCCCAGCCTCCGCAAGCTGAACCGCAATCCTTTCCTCGGGCAGTTTCAAGCTCATTCAATAGGGTGAGTTTAGGCTGGCCACTACTTGGCCCTTTATTCACCACGCACAAGCCTTTGGCGAGTAGATTTGGGAAGGCAGGGGGGAGGAAGACTAACATCTCTCTGTACAAGGACATCATCCCTCGGTAAAAAGAACACAAAAAAATGGAAATGTAAACTTGATAAAACGCTGGGAATACCTAGACAATTCAGACGATATTTGATCTAAATGAGACCTTTTTGAGCTATTATATGAACTACCTACTGAGGGTTTCCTTGGAACTCGACAATGGATCCGCTACTCCCAGCAGATCCGTAAACTTGGACAGATTTGTCAGTGATACAGTAATGGTGCCAACACGCACGATGCCGTGAAGATTATGTGCCTTGGGCACCCAGGAAGACTGTATACCTTGAGGGACAGAGTACCAAGAGATGATTTCTGACCTAAACTCACCAGAATAAACAAATGCCTGCCTTTTATTCATTAAAAGCTTGCTTTTGTACTTGGTTATGCTCTTTGTTTGACCCATTTTCTCGTCGCTGCATATTTATATCTACACTTTACTCTTTATGTTTTGGTTTGTACATGTTTAACCTTGCTTTTCCTGCGCGTGCTTCGAGCATTTGGCGGGGCGCGCAACCTATCTTTTATAGGCCATGTACTAAGGCAGATAGAGAATTGAAAATAACATTCCTACAATATCTTTATGAGACCCTTTTATTCTAACCCTACCGTATTAATTAGCTACATCATAAGAGACCCGCACACATGGAAGTCTAACACCATGGCCACTCATTGACGCAAAAGTGCCATAATAACCATTTTTAAAAATATTGAAGTTTGATGAAAGCCAAAAAAAAATAGCACCATCACAAAAAATGGAAAAAATAGGTGAGTCATGAATCTAAATTTATAGCCATCTAGCGTGTGTAGACCTTTTCTATTGCACAACGACGCGTAAGAAAGTGTCGGATTAGGGTATTGGAAGAATCAGGAGCGCTGAAGGTGGAAGTTTGTGTGTTGCGTATTCTTAGCTATTGAGCGTGAGCCATTTCTACGACAAAGCGCAACTCCTTCCATATCGATATTATTGGGCCATGACGGAAAACGACATGGCCTTCATGGCACTATCGGTTCCAGGGTGGCGGTAAATAACGCTATTCTATCCGAAAGGGCGTTGTATCCTTGCACCTATTTAGTTATATACGAGGTTGGGTAATCGAAACGACCCGACTAATTTGCCAACCATCGTGGACGAACATGACAGCATGGCAAAATTCAGCACTTGTGCGCTTTACTTGGGGCATGCACAACTGCTGGACATTTCTTATCGTTAGTCTACTATGATGACTCATTGCAGTACTCCGTATGTCCATGCAATACATCAGCTAGCAGACACCAAGTGTTAAAGGGCATATTATCCGTTTGTCTCCCTCGCCTTACTGTCCAGGGGTCACGAGGCCCCACTACCAAGGATGTGTTGATCATTATTATTCTAGCCAGCCCAGTCGGATCGTCCACACTACCCCTTCGGCTGGATCCGACACGAGCAAATGGTTCATGAACACCTGGGCTATCGACTCCACAACAGACAAGCCCCAAATTTTAGAAACTGGTCCGCAATTCCATTCATTCAGTCGTACAAATCGGGTACCAACCGGCAGTCATTTATGAGACGTGGAAAATGAGTCCCTGTACGCGAGAGACAAGAACATAAGCCGTCAAACATTTGGGCTAATTTTATTGGGTCGCTAATGAACGGACGCTCAGAGTCAGACATTTTAATTTCCTCGCAGATCATAATAGCGCCCAATCATGATTCACCGCTAGAAGTCATCACCAGTGAGGAGGCAACCACTCCTGTCAATGTTTTCGTTTTCTCTTTTATTCTAGAATGCTGCTGCTGAAGCTCCGAGACCAAATCACTCTCTCTCTCATCACACTTACCCACATACATCCAAACGCACACATCTCAAACCGTTGACAGCAATCTTATTTTATTCACGATGAAGGCAACAACAGTGCTGGCCATTTTTGGTGGTTTTGGTGCTACTCTTGTATCTGCCAATCCCCACAGGAGCAGGCTTATTGCAAAATCCGTCCACAACGCGGGCCTTTCTCGCCACGTTCATGGACGAGCTCTTCCTGGGCTGACTGATAATCAAAACAATCACGCCCAGGAAATTATTGCACAAGTCGAAAACAACAAGATGGGCATGCACGGATGTCAAACTGTCCTTGCAATCGCCTTCACTGAGGTACGACTGCGCAATGAGTCTCACCCTGGCCAAACTAACATCTTTTACAGTCGGAACTCAGAATGTTAGCAAACGCTGCAGTCCCAGAGTCACTCAAATACACCAATGACGGCATGGGTGCAGAGAAGGACAGTGTCGGTCTCTTCCAGATGCGTGCCGAATTTTTCAAGGACGTGGGATGTTCGATGGCAGCTGGCTGTTCGACGCGCATAATCTGCGACGAAATCAAAACCGTTAACGGCTGGGAGACGATGGATGTTGCCACACTCTGCCAGACGGTTCAGAGATCCGAAATTCCAGACGCCTACAACAAGTACACGGCGACAGCAGCCCAAATTTGCCAAGCGTCAAAGAAGTTTTAATCGGAAGAGTGTAGTCGTACAATTTTGTTCATACGTGGCCAGGATTTAATTGTTTAGTGACCTCGATACTCGAGATTTCTACATGGAAATGATTCGATATTCATATGAAGATGCTTTCTACACTTTAGTGTTGGAAACTTGAAAGGGATTAATCTTTCAGATTAATCAATGCATTTATATGAGTGTTGGGAAGGGCGTCTAAATCTGGGACTTGCTCTGCTGCGTTATCGTTTTGGGTCTAATTTTCTTCGCATTATCGTTATATTCTAGCCGAGATATAGAGCTTACTTACTCCTTTGCGTCTGAGGTGGTTTGGAATTGTACTTAGAATGGTGATGATCCTAAGACTTTAATATCGGAATTATTTCCAAGCATTTTAAAGATCAATTGAGGTTATTTTGCTTGTAAATTGAAAGCGTTGCTTACTATGTGTCAGTTTCATTCGGCAAATCTAATTCTAGTGGGCTGCAACAAAAATGATGTAGCGCAAGCATATCAGCCCCGTAGATGAAGTCGACGAAGAATGATAGAATAATTCTCACCCATGAATTTATTATATAGTCTGATTGTGAAAAGGCTGAAATGCCGTTTGTTCTTTTACTCTATAACATTTTGACTTCTATCATTTCATTTTAACCAGGACGAGTAAAGTAATGACAGTCTTGCGTAAAACTGGGCATCTCTGTCCTGTCAAATGGTCACCTCTTATTGACGAATTACCCTATACGTATCCCAGCCCCAATTTTCCTGTTGCCTACCTAGAAAGCAAAGTGTTTTTGGAAATAGACAACATCAGATTTGATGCGTAATGTGTTAGGGATGGTCAGGGTGGACGATGGTACAGGGTAGGCAGGGATATCTTTTGGCTAATAGTTAGTCCGGCTTCAACACCGGACTTAGTGATAACGTCCTCTTCGGGCGGGCAAGACGATCGGCATTATTGCCAAGATTTGCACTAAATCCGACCAACTCCACATTAACTGACTTCACTACGTCCGATCTGACAAACCATCCGGGCGGTCACTGCTATTTTAGGTTCATATACTAGGAAAGAATGTTGGCCCCATTGGCTACGGCCTGATGGGTTTGTTTTCCCTCTCCAATTCTTCTTGAAATACTAGCTCACAGCAGACTAGGTTTTACATGGAGACCAAACCCTCCGCCCCTTGAGCAGACCCTGGAAGCAATGCGAGTTGCCGTCGAAAGTGGATGCACGCTGTGGAATGGCGGCGAGTTCTATGGAACCCCAGAATACAACTCCATGACAATTCTCAAGCATTACTTCATCAAGTATCCAGAAGATGCGGACAAGGTCACCATTTTTATCAAGGGAGGCCAAGACGTGAAAACCTTGATCCCGGATGGCTCCCCCGACGCCATTCGAAAGTCTCTTGACAACATTCTTGCCCAGCTCGGTGGGGTCAAGAAGCTTGATGCCTTTGCTTGTTCTAGGCGTGATTCCAGGGTCACATTTGAGACAACGCTCAGTGTTATCCAAAAGGAATATGTCGACACAGGAAGAATTGGAGGCATCTACGTTTCCGAATGCAGCGGCGATACGATCCGTGAGGCTGCCAAGCATGTGAAGGTTCTGGCGGCGGAAGTGGAACTTAGCATGTTTACCCCGGATATTTTGAAGAATGGCGTCGCAGCAGCAGCAGCAGAGCATGATATCCCAATTCTCGCTTATTCTCCCATTGGGAGGGGAGTATGTTGACCAATAGTCGGCCAGTCTTTAAATTCATGCTAACGAATATGATTAGATGCTCACCGGAAGGTTTACCGAGGCGTCTCACTTTAAGGGAATGGGAATCGCCGAGTCTTTCCCTCGGTTTCAACAAGAAGCCGTGGATCATAACCTCAGATTGGTGACTCAGGTTCAAGCTCTTGCTGAGAAGAAAGGCTGCTCCTTGGCGCAACTTGCCATCGGATGGGTCAAGGGTCTGGATAAGCGCGACGGGCTGCCAACTATTATTCCAATCCCCGGTGCCACTACTGTAGCCAGAGTCAAGGAGAATTCCAGTTTGGTAAATTTGAGCGACGACGAAATGAAGACTATTCAGGAGCTAGTGGATAGCTTTGAGGTATCTGGAACTCGGTATCCAACCGGTGCGCCAACCAACACGTAAGGCGGGATGTCTGCGGCTGATGTGCGCGAGGAAACAAAACAAGTAGTTTAATGGGCGTTTGAAATAAAAACTCACCTTCAATCCTCAAATGTACAGATAATTCGTTTGCCGTTCAGCGATTTTTGAATCCGGCATTTATTTCCAGCAGCAGTACTACGGGTGCGGCACTTGTTTACAAGTTCGAACCCGGGCTTTGAAAGTAATCATATTTTCGACGGTTGCTATAGACGATATCTATCAATATGAAACAGAGAAGTGATCATGATAGTGATGCAGTCATCGGGTCTAGTAGGGATGGTGTATACTACAGGTTTATCTAAATCTAATTCTAGTGCTAGTGAGTTAGTCTTATTGAATTTGGACTACACAAGTATCAACTGACTATGAAGGCCATTGTATTGGTCGAAACCCTCTGTTGTAAGGTAGCCTAGTGCGACCTGACTAAACACGCTACCATGGCGAATCAACCATAGGGCGATTGACATTTGAGAATTCTGGTCAATAATATCCATGAATTCTTGGGAGGATTGTCCAAGTCGGCTGTATCGGCTCCTCTACACTAAGCCCTCGACAGTGGGGGAAGAAAAGTCAAGGTCCGCGATCGGCAGCAGCTCGGCTGTAGTAGGCAGTGAGGGCGACCCAATTGGAGCTTCGAGAGTGTCCGTGTCTACTTTCAGCTCGCCAATTGCGGTGCTACCTTCGCTGTCGAAGATGGAGAAGAAGCATAGTCCTGCACGCGAGGGGAAATCAGGGCCGGCGATGCTCTTGATTCCGATTGTATATATACGCGAGTAGCAACAAAGTATTGCATTCTCTAGGATGAATTCATGGGAGATGGGAATAATTTGACTGCTTTTAGTAAACATCGGGGCGTCGCTTGCAGGGTATGACAGCATATTTTCTTGTTCATCAGTTTGCGCAGCCCAGGATGTGTTCCAATCCACATTCGATTCTCTAACTAAGCCGGCCATATTTACACAACTATAATGGGCATTAGCCTCGCTGATATCGCTTCCGGTATTTTTTTCCCACTGCTTCCGATTGAAATGACAATGCATTCAACGTCTTTTTTGCGTGTTAATAGAAGGGAGTTTTCCGAGTCGCCGAATTTGTATGGGTCCTAACGGCATGACATGAGCGGGGTAAACCCGTGAAATGAACATTCACCACGAGGTTTGTTTGTTAACCATTTTGCAAAAGCAATATTCAGCCAATCAATCTCAAATCCACCATCGCAAGAATAATATTCCACGCCAACTCGCCCCAAAGCTTGTGCTCCATCAATGACACTGGAAATGGAAATTGAAGGCGATGGTCGATGATAAGGCCTCAAACCCAAGCCAGGCCACTGGCCCCTAAGGGGATTATCGTACTAGCTTACATTTGGATTATGGCATGGACTAATTTTAAATGAGTCTGGGGTTACTCAAAGTCAGAGAGGCACTTTCAGCAATATACCTAGCGCGCCAGCCTTTGGTACAGCCGGGCAATGGTGTCTTCAGCCTCTATTAGATTGACACCAATGAGAATCTGGAGCATGCACTGCATACCGGCTGCTGTACTCGCCATGTATTTGGCGGTGGCTGCAGCCGGTGAACGGCGGGGGCGCAGCTTTGGGCTTTGCATCCCCCCTCATTCAACTAGGACGGCAGGAGGTCTAGGGCATGGTGTAGTTGCACAGCTAACTGCAAGCCATCACATCAGCGTTGGCGTCGGCTTCCATTTTGGCTCACGTACATATACCTCGTTTTGCGCTTGGATGCGTTCCGTCTGTATTCGGTCACCGATGGCCGCCAATGCTGCTATTGACATTGGCATAATTTGGCCATCTTTTGCTTGTGGTGGGGGGCTGAGTGCATATGGAGGGGGCAACCGTGGCCCAAATCACGACCACATGTTCGGCACATCAAACCATATCTGGATGCCGCAGATTGGCATGGCATATCCTCTCAGCCCTTCCAGCCTTATCAGTGCCGCGGCCCAGCCGATCCACAAGGCTCTGCATTAGCGGCTGACACAACTGACGTGACTGTCCCCTGGACGGTCTCCTAGACGGTGCACATTCGAAGCCTCGTCACCCAAGATGGCTTAGTTGCAGACGGCTTGCGTGTCGATCCCCAGCTTAGTGAAGACCATTTACGAATATACAATCTGAGCGATAATGGCTGCGCTTTGACGGCTGTTCGCCTGCTGGTTCACTACGCCCTCAACACTGCTCTGCGAAGTAAGGGGGTGGAGAGACATGGCAGCTTCAAGCCAATCACTGCGAATACGTGCGTAGCCAACATCATAAAGGTTTCTGGATTTGGTCAGCTTCCCTACCCCGCATGCTGTACTCGTGTACTCTCACTCAACGTCACTCGTGGAAATCCGGCCATAGACATCCCATGATTGCGTCACGGCTGACGTCCGCGTCAATAGAGTGCCGACATTGACGCATTTTGTTTGCGATTGGCCCCAGCAGTCCTCACTTATTTTGCGTATGCTTCTAAAATTGGGACACAGCAAAAGAAGTCAGACGTACCCTTCGCTCAGGTCCCTCGACATAACCAAGATGTAGAATATTAAAAAAAAAGGGGACTCATGACCCCCCGGGCTTATTATTACCGGCTCAGATCTTCCATAACCTACCGATGACCAGGGGAAATCAGCCATGTCCTTCAACACACCCGCCGCGGGCCAGTCCGCCCCAGTAGCCAATCCAGAGGCCCTCTCGTATTCTTACATCAACGACAACCCACTGTACAACTATTCGACCGGCGGAGTAGACTTGCCTCGGCAATGGAAGTACCGAAAATACCGCATCTTCGGCTATTTCATCCCTTGGTTTGCTTCACCAAGGATCCAGCTGGGTATGGTATCCTTTGTGTGCTTCATGTGCCCTGGCATGTTCAATGCCCTCAATGGGATGGGCGGTGCTGGGATAGAAGATGTGAAACTGAGTGACGACATGGTATGCGCACCCATGACGGCCAGCACTTGTCATAAATGTTCTGCTTGCTGATTCATATTACAGAACACGGCCGTGTATAGTACCTTTGCTATTTTTGGCTTCCTTGGCGGTACCTTCGTGAATAAACTCGGTGTAAGGTGGACACTGGCTTTTGGGGGAACCGGATATGGTCTCTACACCATCAGTATATTGCTCGCTGCTGATAATATACCTATTCGAGGCTTTAATATTTTTGCCGGCGCTTGGTTGGGCATCTGCGCGGCTATGCTATGGACAGCCCAAGGTACCATCATGATCTCATACCCAAATGAAGATCAGAAGGGACGCTACTTTGCCTGGTTCTGGGGAATCTTCAATATGGGGGCTGTCATTGGGAGCTTTGTGAGTACACTTCCACAATACTCTTGCTAACATCCTTGCCATGGAAATATATCCCTAATATCCTCGTAGATACCCCTTGGCGCCAACATAAATGCGACAAAGGATCACAGAGTCAGCGACGCCACATATATAGGATTCATTGTCTTGATGTTCTTTGGCGCTGCTCTTGCCATTCTGCTATGCAATGCGAATGATATTATTCGCGAAGATGGCTCTCGCGTCATCTTGATGAAGAATCCCACCTGGCAAAGCGAATTGCTGGGGCTATATGAAACCTTGAAATTCGAACCCTTCGTCCTTTTCCTCTTCCCCATGTTCTTCTCATCCAATTGGTTTTATACATATCAGTACAATGTTGTCAATGCTGCCTATTTTAATATTCGAACCCGCGGTTTGAATAATCTCTTGTATTGGCTCGCACAGATTGTAGCTGCCGGTATATGGGGGTACCTTCTGGACATCCATTCCATTCGCCGGACAACACGCGCTAAAGTTGCACTGTTGGTTCTTTTCGTTCTTACATTTGCCGTCTGGGGCGGTGGTCATGCTTTTGAGAAGACTTATACCCGCGAATCGACTAGCAAAGACAGCTACAAGCATGTCGACTGGACTGACTCGGGTTACGCTGGGCCCTTGATATTATATGTTTGTTATGGCTTTTATGATGCTGCGTGGCAAGCAGCCGTTTACTGGTATTTCACTCCATGTCGTCTTCTTATTGCACTAAGCATTGACCCATACAGGTTTATTGGCGCTCTCACCAACTCCGGCCGTCGATCTGCAAACTATGTTGGTTTCTACAAGGGCATTCAATCTGCCGGGGCTGCTATTTCATGGGGTCTTGATGCTCACAAGATTTCTTTCAAATCAGAATTCATCAGTAACTGGGCTTTGCTTTCGGCCTCGTTGGTCATTGCGGCTCCTGTTATTCTGCTTAAAATCCGAGATCATGTTGAGACGGAGGATGATCTGAGGGGTACAGACGAGACTCTTGCAAGCGTTCTTCCACAGGGGCTCCACCCTAGAGAGAAGAACATTGGTGCTTCAGTGATGTATGATCGATGTGGCTCAAGATGATCATGTAGTTGAGATTTGAGATGGGGTCATAACGGATCTCTCTACGCACTATAAGTATAAAGTCACACAGCTCAAACCTGATCATTTACGAAATCGGTTTAATAGAATTCTTCCCGCAGCAGAATCACATTACTACAGTATTATGACGAACGGGTCACTTCGGCACAAGCCTCATGGATAGGGGGAAGATTTCTCTAGTTGGGCAAGCCAATCAATATACGAACTGGATATTATTGGATCCCATCTCAACTATAATTTCAACCATATCAGGCCATTTTTCCGATATGTTGTACTTGAGATGTAAGCGTGAATCCTTATCTGATCCATGCTGGCTAGTAGGTTGAAACCCGGACGGAATGATCCATTTTTACGCCATGTGGTATTTGGTTTTGGTTTCAGGCTTACTTCCGTGTGAATACGCACTAAATTTGACCCGTCGCTGTGGTCTGGATTTTCATGCAGTCAATGCGGCCATGACCTCGTAAGGCTACATACAGTTGAAATCCCGAACACGGGATCAGGCTTAAACCCGACCGACAGTGAGCCCATAATAGCAGAAATGTTCTAATCTCCCGGACTTCGTATTTGAATTTCGCTGGCCGCCATTGGTCGCAACCCTTGTCAAGAAACGGAGCCATAGCCCTATGTCGGTGGCTCTTATCCTATCCAGGAAGCAGCTCAGGTAGTAGGGCTAGGTCATGTCTCGTTTTCACAGGGCAAATTGATAGACTATGCATGTGTATCTAGTTAATACAAGGGACGAAGCGGAACCGAACTAGCCGATGTGAGATGTAGCGAAAGATTACTAACAGAACGTTGAGTTCGATCTAGAAGCTGTGGCCTTGGTTAAATACTGTTCAGAAGCTTAATTTCTACGAAGGGAAACGGAGGGGGAAATTTATTTTTTTATCTCATTTCATTCCCGGCCACCCAAAATGAGGATCGCTAGAGCTACCCTTATATTGTACTCGTTGGGTCCTCTCATGGACGCCAGGTATGTTTGGCCCACGACTAGCGACTCTCTCGAGGATCTTTGGGCTATGCAAGATGGCACTATCCGCTTTGGCTTTACTGATTGTGAATTTTGATGCGTCTTTCTTCCAATATCGGTGTTGCATCTACTAGAAGGGATTTCATAAATCAATATAGCACGTTTCATTGTTACTTACTGTTACAAAGTGGTGGTCCCTTGTGGTTTTTGTTCCAACGAGGTCGGCAAGCAAAATTCGGCCGAATGGATCAGAACTGCCTTTCATGACACCATCACGCATGACAAGGCCAAGGGACCCGGAGGCTTGGATGCTTTGATTATGTTTAAGACGAAACGTGGAGAAAATGAGAGCGCCGCCTTCAATAATACTCTATCCGAGCTGCATTCATTTGTCAGCCCCCGATCCAGCAGCTCCGATCTACTTGCCCTCGGACTTATCTTATTTGTTGTAGGATGCGGCGGGATGATGATTCCAATTAATATGGGCCGGGTTGATGCTACCACTGCGGGTCCCAAGGGATTACCCAAGCCCAAGCAAGATCTCAAGCAAACAATTGACGCCTTCATCAAAGCCGGATTCAGCAAGGAAGACATGATCTCCATGATTGTATGCGGCCATAGCGTTGGGGGTGTGCATAGCAAGAACCTCCCTGAGATTACAAGAGGAGAGGAGTCGGATGAGAATAAGCCTAAGTTTGATAGCGCCCCGGACAGTTTTGACAATGCTGTGGTGGACGAATACTTTGCGGGTAAAGGCTCGAACCCCCTGATCTATGGCCACAATGAAACTACAAACTCGGATAAGAGAGTTTTCGGCTCCGATGGTAATGCGACCATGACAGTTGAAGGACCCCGAGAATTTCCAGAAGACATGCGCTGCGATCTTTGAGCGCCTTGTTGATACAGTTCCGTCGGCCGTTACAATGGCTGATCCTATTGATCTCGAGGACTCTAGCACTGTGTCCGTTGTTCAAATGGCGCACAAGATCAGTCAACAGGGGGTCATGTTGCCAAGACTGTCGATTCAGCCATCTAAGATGACATTGAATAGTAGTGGTCTCATCTATGACTTTTACAAGTCAGATATTGATATATCCTCAAAGGAATGGAGCACAACGTTTGATGTGGAGCTTAAAACAAAAAGTTGTGTTGTTTCATCAGAGTTTCACTTTACAACACGGCTAATTATTGTCAATTTGTTTAATAGTTTGATTATGAAATTTTAGAAATTGCAACGAAAAAAAAAAAGAAAGAAAGAAGGGGGGGATAATAAAAAGATGATACTTTCATCATAAACCTAGGTACCCAGTGTTGTTCTGTTTGCTTCAGCATT